>CAUYLG010032008.1:0-141200 GCA_963573385.1 Cacajao melanocephalus
ATACCCATTTTTAGACTGCATTCTAGCCTGGGCAGTAGAACAAGAATCCTGTTCTCTCTCACTCTTTTTCTTCCTCTTTCTTTCTCTCATACATTCTTTTTCTTTCTTTCTTTCACTCTCACTTTCTTTCCTCTCTTTTTCTTTCTTTCAAAAAAGAAAAAAAAAAAAAAAAGAAAAATGATCTCTTAATATATTTACAACCTAACTTTGTTACCATAAACCAAGAGGGACCTGAAGAACAACTGTTGGGTTATCTGTCTACTACTAGCAAAGCCAGTTTGAAGTGAGCTGTGACTACTATTCCTTCTGGATGTTATCACTACATAGTGGACTTACCTAACCTTTGCTGGAGAAAGTTTTAGTCAAGAATGAAGCTCAGTAAAATATATACAAGCACATCTGTAATCCTGAAAAACGTTTTTTATTTATTAAACAAAATTTGTAATTATTCCTCATTGTATGGCAATTTTTTTATTATTACTATACTTTAAGTCCTGGGGTACATGTGCAGAATGTGCAGGTTTGTTACACAGGTACATGTGCCATGGTGGTTTGCTGCATCCATCACCCCGTCATCTACATTAGGTATTTCTCCTAATGCTGTCCCTCCCCTTGTCCCCCACCCGTGACAGGCCCCAGTGTTTGATGTTCCCCTCCCTGTATCCATGTGTTCTCATTATTCAACTCCCACTTAAGAGTAAGAACATTTGGTGTTGGCTTTTCTGTTCTTGTGTTAGTTTGCTGAGAATGATGGTTTCCAGCTTCATCCATGTCCCTGCAAAGGATAAGAACTCATCCTTTTTTCTGGCTGCATAGTATTCCATAGTGTATATGTGCCACATTTTCTTTGTCCAGTCTATCATTGATGGGCAGTTGGGTTGGTTTCATGTCTTCACTATTGTAAACAGTTCTGCAATAAACATATGTGTGCATGTGTCTTTATAATAGAACGCTTTATACTCCTTTGGGTATATACTCAGTAATGAGTTTTCTGGGTCAAATGGTATTTCTAGTTCTAGATCCTTGATGAATCGCCACACTGTCTTCCACAATGGTTGAACTAATTTACACTCCCACCAACAGTGTAAAAGTGTTCCTATTTCTCCACATCCTCTCCAGCATCTGTTGTCTCCTTTCTTTTTAATGATCACCATTGTAACTGGTGTGAGATGGTATATCACTGTGGTTTTGATTTGCATTTCTCTAATGACCAGTGATGATGAGCTTTTTTTCATGTGTTTGTTGGCTGCATAAATGTCTCCTTTTGACAAGTGTCTTTTTATATCCTTTGCCATTTTTTGATGGGGTTGTTTGGTTTTCTCTTGTAAATTTGTTTACGTTCTTTGTAGATTCTGGATATTAGCCCTTTGTCCAACGGATAGATTGCAAAGATTTTCTCCCATTCTGTTGGTTGTCTCTTCACTCTGATGATAGTTTCTTTGGCTGTGCAGAAGCTCTTTAGTTTAATTAGATCCTAGTTGTCTATTTTGGCTTTTGTTGCCATTGCTTTTGGTATTTTAGTCATGAAGTCTTTGCCCATGCCTATATCCTGAATGGTATTGCCTAGGTTGTCTTCTAGGGTTTTTATGGTTTTAGGTCTTACGTTTAAGTCTTTAATCCTTCTTGAGTTAGTATTTGTATAAGGTGTAAGGATGGGGTCCAGTTTCAGCTTTCTGCATATGGCTAGCCAGTTTTCCCAACATCATTTCTTAAATAGGGAATCCTTTCCCCATTGCTTGTTTTTGTCAGGTTTGTCAAAGACCAGATGGTTGTAGAAATGGGGCATTATTTCTGAGGCCTCTGTTCTGTTTCAGTGGTCTTTATATCTGTTCTGGCACCAATACCGTGCTGTTTTGATTACTGTAAGCCTTGTAGTATACTTTGAGGTCAGGTAGCATGATGCCTCCAGCTTTGTTCTTTTTGATGTGCTGCTGGATTCGGTTTGCCAGTATTTTATTGAACTAGATTTGTATGCTCTCTTCTCAGAGCAAATAAGAAAAATGATCTCTTTTTGATGTGCTGCTGGATTTGGTTTGCCAGTATTTTATTGAAGATTTTTGAGTTGATGTTCATTGGGGATATTGACCTGAAATTTTTTTTTTTAGCTGTGTCTCTGCCAGGTTTTGGTATCAGGATATATTGGCCTCATAAAATGAGTTAGGGAGGATTCCCTCTTTTTCTATTGTTTAGAATACTTTCAGAAGGAATGGTACCAGCTCCTCTTTGTACCTCTGGTATTATTTGGCTGTGAAACCATCTAGTCCTGGACTTTTTTTTGGTTGGTAGGCTATGAATTGCATCCTCAATTTCAGAACTTGTTATTGGTCTATTTGGGGATTCGACTTCTTCCTGCTCTAGTCTTGGGAAGGTGTAAGTGTCCAGGAATATATCCAGTTCTTCTGGGTTTTCTGGTTTATTTATGTAGAGGTGTTTATAGTGTTCTCTGATGGTAGTTTGTATTTCTGTGGGATCAGTGGTGATATCCCCTTTATCATTTTTTATTGCATCTATTTGATTCTTTTTTCTTTTTTATTAGTCTATCTAGCAGTCTATCTATTTTGGTGATCTTTTCAAAGCAGAAGCTCCTGGAGTCATTGATTTTTTTTTTTTGGAATTGTTTTTGTCTCTGTCTCCTTCAGTTCTGCTCTATTATTGTTGTTTCTTGTCTTCTGCTAGCTTTTGAATTTGTTTGATCTTGCTTTAGTTTTTTCAATTGTGACATTAGAGTGTCAATTGTAGATCTTTCTTGCTTTCTCTTGTGGGCACTTAGTGCTATATATTTCCCTCTACACACTGCTTCAAATGTGTCCCAGAGATTCTGGTACCTTGTGTCTTCATTCTCATTGGTTTCAAAGCACATCTTTATTTCTGCCTTCACTTCATTATTTATCCAGTAGTCATTCAGGAGCAGATGTTCAGTTTCTATATAGCTCTACAGTTTTGAGTGACTTTCTTAATCCTGAGTTCCAATTTGATTGCACTGTGGTCTGGGAGACTGTTATGATTTCCATTCTTTTGCATTTGCTGAGGAGTGTTTTACTTCCAATTATTAGAATTCCAGTTTTAGAATAAGTACGATGTGGTGCTGAGAAGATTGTATTTTCTGTTGATTTGGAGTAGAGAGTTCTGTAGTTGTCTATTATGTCTGCTTGGTCCAGAGCTGAGTTCAAGTCCTGGATATCCTTGTTAATTTTCTGTCTCGTTGATCTGTCTAATATTGATAGTGGGGTGTTAAAGTCTCCCACTATTATTGTGTGGGAGTCTAAGTCTCTTCTTAGGTCTCTAAGAGCTTGCTTTTTGAATCTGGGTACTCCTGTATTGGGTGCATATAAATTTAGGATAGTTAGCTCTTGTTGCATCGATCCCTTTACCATTATGTAGTGCCCTTCTTTGTCTCTTTTCGTGTTTGTTGGTTTAAAGTCTGTTTTATCAGAGACTAAGATTGCAACCCCTGCTTTGTTTTGCTTTCCATTTTCTTGGTAAATCTTCCTCCATCTCTTTGTTTTGAGCCTATATGTGTCTTTGCACGTGAGATGGGTCTCCTGAATATAGTACACATATGGGTCTTGACTCTTTATCCAATTTGCCAGTCTGTGTGTTTTAATAGGGGCATTTAGTCCTTTTACATTTAACGTTAATATTGTTATGTGTGAATTTGATCCTGCCATTATGATGCTAGCTGGTTATTTTGCCCATTAGTTGATATAGTTGCTTCATAGCATCAATGGTCTTTACAATTTGGTGTGTTTTTGCAGTGGCTTGTATCGGTTGTTCTTTTCCTTGTTTAATGCTTCCTATAGGAGCTCTTGTAAGGCAGGCCTGGTGGTCACAAAATCTCTCAGCATTTCCTTGTCCATAAAGGATTTTCTTTCTCCTTCATTTATTAAGTTTAGTTTGGCTGGATATGAAATTCTGGGCTGAATATTCTTTAAGAGTGTTGAATATTGCCCCCACTCTCTTCTGGCTTGTAGGGTTTCTGCCGAGAGATCCACTGTTAGTCTGATGGGCTTCCCTTGGTGGTTAACCCAACCTTTCTCTCTGGCTGCCCTTAGCATTTTTTCCTTCATTTCAGCCTTATGAATCTGATATGTCTTGGGATTACTCTTCTCGAAAAGTATCTCTGTGGTGGTCTCTACATTTCCTGAATTTGAATGTTGGCCTACCTTGCTAGGTTGGGGAAGTTCTCCTGGATAATATCCTGAAGAGTGTTTTCCAACTTGGTTTCTTTCTCCCTGTTGCTTTCAGGTACACCGATGAAACGTAGATTTGGTCTTTTCACATAATCTCATATTTTTTGGAGGCCTTGTTCATTTATTTTCACTCTTTTTTTCTCTAATCTTGTCTTCTCACTTTATTTCATTGAGTTGATCTTCAGTCTCTGATATCCAATATCCTTTCTTCTGCTTGATCAATTTGGCTATTGAAACTTGTATATTCTTCATGAAGTTCTTATGCTGTGTTTTTCAGCTCCATCAGGTTGTTTATGTTCTTCTCTAAATTGGTTGTCCTAGTTAGCAATTCGTCTAACCTTTTTTCAAGGTTCTTAGCTTCCTTGCATTGGTTTAGAACATGCTCCTTTAGCTCAGAGGAGTTTGTTATTACCTGCCTTCTGAATCCTGCTTCTGTCAGTTTGTCAAACTCATTCTCTGTCCATTTTTGTTCCCCTGCTGTCAAGGAGTTTTGATCCCTTGGAGGAGTAGAGGCGTTCTGGTTTTTGGAATTTTCAGCCTTTTTGCACTGATTTCTCCCCATCTTCGTGGATTTATCTACCTTTGGTCTCTGAATGGACATCCTTTTTGTTGATGTTGAAACTATTTCATTCTGTTTGTTAATTTTCCTTCCAACAGTTAGGCCCCTCTGCTGCAGGTCTGCTGGAATTTGCTGGATGTCCACTCTGTACCCTGGTTACCTGGGTATCATGGGCAGAGGCTGCAGAACAGCAAATATTGCTGCCTGTTTCTTCCTCTAGTAGCTTCATCCCAGAGGGTTACCTGCCAGATGCCAGCCAGAGGTCTCCTGTTTGAGGTGTCTGTCGGCCCCTACTGGGAGGTGCCTCCCAATCAGGATACACGGACATCAGGGATCCACTTGAGGAGGCAGTCTGTCCCTTATCAGAGCTCGAACAGTGTGCTGGGAGATGTGCTGCTCTCTTCAAAGCTGTCAGGCAGGGACGTTTAAGTCTGCTGAAGCTGTGCCCACAACTGCCCCTTTTGCTAGGTGCTCTGTCCCAGGAAGGTGAGGACTTTATTTGTAAGTCCCTGATGGGCTGCTGCCTTTTTTCAGAGATGTTCTGCCCAGCGAGGCAAGTATCTAGTGAGTCAGTCTGCCTGCAGCAGCCTTGCTGAGCTGTGTTAGGCTCCACCCAGTTCAAACTTTTCATAGGTTTGTTTTCATGGTGAAGTTAAAACCACCTATTCTTGCCTCAGCAATGGCAGATACCCCTCCGCCAAATAAGCTCACATGTCCCAGGTAGAGCTGACTGCTGTGCTGGCTGTGAGAATTTCAAGCTAGTGGATCTTAGCTTGCTGGCCTCTGTGGGGGTGGGTCCCACCAAGTCAGAACACTTGGCTCCCAGGCTTCAGCCCCCTTTCCAGGGGAGTGGACGTTTCTGTCTCTCTGGTATTCCAGGCACCACTGGGGTATGGAAAAAAAATGCTGCAGCTAGCTCGATGTCTGCTTAAACAGCCACCCAATTTTGTGCTAGAAACCTAGGGCCCTGATGGTGGTGTAGATACTGGAGGGAATTTCCTGGTCTGCGGGTTGCAAAGACCATGGGAAAAGCGCAGTATCTGGACTGGAGTGCAAGGTGCAGACCCTGATGGCTACCCTTGGCTAGGAGAGGGAGTTCCCTGACCCCTTGCGCTTCCTGGGTGAGGTGACACCCCACCCTGTGTCACCTCAGTTGAACCAGTACCTCAGTTGGAAATGCAGAAATCACCCACCTTCTGTGTTGATCTTGCTGGGAGCTGCACAACAGAGCTGTTCCTATTCGGCCATCTTGTCAGCAATTTTTAATTTGAAAGAGCTAAAAGGTGCTCAAATTTATCTGTTTGACATTTTCAAAGTAGAAATCTTTAATTTGAAACTTTCCCAACTTGATTCATAAAAACCAATCATTTCCATCTTATTTTATAGTCATACACAGTATGTTAAAATACAACTTTATTTTTACTTGTAGCGTATGCAGAGAATATTTCCAAAATGGTGGGAAGAGAAAAGCACTTGAGAAAGATGAAAAAAGAGCTGTACTTGCCACTAAGACCACTCCAGCCTTAAATGTGCATGAGTCTTCTAAACTTGAAGGTCATTTAACCAACCTCAGCTTTACAAACCCTGAATTTATAACTGAGTAAGTATACTTTTTCTACTTTGATTATCCTGGATAGCTGTATTAATGTAAAATAATGCAGTGGTTCATTATAAGCAGTGAGGAGTTTACTTGCTGCTCTAGTAGTAACGTGATAGGCCGAGAAATGCAGATATATAATATTATTAGATTAAAAACTAGCACAAAATTGTAAGAGCTATCTGGAAAACCAGTAGTTCTGTAGCATGTGTTGTTTAACTGAAAATGAGAAAGAATAGTTCGTTAAATGTGATTATTATATAATTACACATTGTTATACAATTATATAATATATATTGCATATATGTTATGGTTATGTCATATGTGTATATATAACATGTAAAATAATTGATGTATAGTTATAATGTATGATGTAATATATAATTATTATATAACATATGTAATTCTTATATAATTGTCAAAACAAAGAAAACAGCAAAATCCAATTAAACTGTTTAAACTGGCTATCCACTAAGAATTTACAAATAAGGAAAAATAATTCATAATTAATATTATGAATTATTTTTATCCATATTCAAAATTAAAAATATATTATGAGCCAATTAATATGAATTATTATATTGATAGAGCCAATTGCCATTATTTTATTGTCGATAAGAAAATCTGCCTGCTAGTAAGATTATATGCACAGACACAAATTTTATTTTATAAGTACATGAGTATTATAATGCAATTAATTATTAGTACAGGCATATCTCATTTACTGTGCTTCACTTTATTGTACTTGGCAGATACTACATTTTTTGCAAATTGAAGGTTTGTGGCAACCCTGAGTCAAGCAAGTCTTATTGGCACCATTTTCCTAATAGCAAATACTCATTTTGTGGCTCTATAATATAGTTTGGCTGTGTCCATACCCAGATCTCATCCTGAGTTGTAGCTCATATTATTCCCATGTGTTGTGAGAGGGACCTAGTGGGAAATAATTGAATCATAGGGGCAGTTTTCCCTATACTGTTCTCATGGTAGTGAGTAAGTCTCACAAGAGCTCATGGTTTTATAAAGGCTTTATAAAGCCAAGCCGTTTGCTTGGCTCTCATTCTCTCTTGCCTTCTACCGTGTAAGACATGCCTTCACCTTCCACCATGATTGTGAGGCTTTCCTAGCAACATGGAGCTGTGAGTCCATTAAACCTCTTTTTCTTTATAAATTACCCATGCTCAGGGGTGTCTTTATCAACAGCCATAAAAATGCACTAACACACTCTGTCACATTTTGGTAGTTCTCACAATATTTCAAATTTATTCATTATTAGGATGTCTCTTTTGGTGATCTGTGATGAGTGATCTTTGATGTTACTATTAAGATTGTTTAGGAATACCATATAAGACAATGAACTTATTCGATAAACGTTATGTGTGTTCTGACTGCTCCACAGATCCACTGTTACCCAGTCTCTCTCCCAACTCCCCCTTTTCCTCCTCTCCTCTCCTCCCCTTCCTCTCTCTTGCTCCCCTCTCTCCCCCTCCCCAATCCTCCCTCTGTCTTTCCCCTCACCCCCCAGCCTCTCTATTCCATAAGACACTAAGGAAATTTGGCCAGTTAATAAACCTACTATGGCCTTTAAGTATTTTGAGTAAAAAGAATCGCATGTCTCTGACTCTAAATCAAAAGCTACAAGTGATTAAACTTAGGAAGGCATGTCAAAAGCTGCTATAGACTGCAAGCTAGGCCTTTTCTGCCAAAGAGTTAACGAAGTTGTGAATTCAAAGGAAAAGTTATTTTTAAAAATTAGAAGTGCTATTCCAATGAACATAGAAATGAGAAGAAAGTAAAACAGCTTTATTGTTGATGTGCAGAAAGTTCAAGTGGTCTGGATACAAGATCAAACCAACCACAGCATTCCCTTAAGCCAATACCTTATTCAGAGCAAGGACCTAACTCTCTTCAATTATTTGAAGGCTGAGAGAGGTAAGGAAGCTTCAGAAGAAAGTTTGAAGCTAGCAGAGGTTGGTTCATGAGGTCTAAGAAAGAAGCCATCTCCATGACATAAAGTGTAAGGTGAAGCAGCAAGTGATGATTTAGAAGCTGCAGCAGGTTATCCAGGAGATCTACCAAAGACCATTCTTGAAAGTGGCTACAGTAAACAACTGATTTTTAATGTAGATTTTAAAAGCATTCTATTGGGAGAAGAAGATGCTTTTTAGGACTTTCTTGGCTAGAGAGCAGAAGTCAATACCTGGCTTGAGAGCTTCAAAGGCAGCCTCTCTTCTTAGAGGCCAATGCAGCTGGTGACTTTATGTTGAAGCCAATGTTCATTTACCATTTAAAAAATCCTAGGGCCCTTAAGAATTATGCTGAATCTACTCTGCCTGTGCTCTGTAAATGGAACAACAAAGCCTAGATGACAGCACATCTGTTTAAGGAATAGTTTACTGAATATTTAAAGCCTACTGTTGAGATCTGCTGCTCAGAAAAAAAAGATTCCTTTCAAAATATTACTGCTCTTTGATAATGTACCTGGTCACCCAAGAGCTTTGATAGAGTTGTACAAGGAGATGAATATTGTTTTCATGCCTGCTAATACAACATCCATTCTGCAGCCTATGGGTTAAGGAGTAATTTAGACTTTCAGGTCATATTTTTTTTTTTGTTTTCGGAGACAGGGGTCTCTGTTGCTTAGGCTGTAGTGGGGTGGCGTGATCACAGCTCACAGCAGCGTCAACTTCCTGGGCTCAGGTGACCCTCCCACAATCTTTCCACCTCAGCCTTCCTACTAGCTGGCACCACAAGCATACACCACCATGCCCAGCTAACCTTTTTTATTTTTTGTTGAGATAGCATCTCCCTTTGTTGCCCAGTCAGGTCTCAAATTTCTGGGCTCAAGCAGTCCTCCCACCTTAGCCTCCCGAAGTGCTAGGATTACAGGCATGAGTCATTTACCCTGGCTCAAGTAATGTTATTAAAGAAATACATTTTGTAAGGCTGTAGCTGTCATAGCAGTTTCTCTGTTGGATCCAGGCAAAGTCCATTAAAACCTTCTGGAAAGGAATCACCATTCTAGATACCATGAAGAACATTTGTGGTTCATGGGAGCAGATCAGAATAGTAACATGAATATGAGTTTAGAAGGAGTTTATTCCAGGCCTCATGGATGAAATAACTGCGGATGTGGTGGGGAAAGAAAAGTCATAGAACTAGAATTAGAAGTGGAGCCTGAAGATGGGACTGAATTGCTGCAATTAAAACTTGAATGGATGAGGAGTTGCTTCTTAGGGATGAACAAAGGAAGTGTTTTTTTGAGATGGAATCTACTGGTAAAGATGCTGTGAACATTGTTAAAATGATAAGGATTTAGAATATTATATAAAACTTAGTTGATAAAGCAGTGGTTGGGCTTAAGAGGATTGACTCCAATTTTAAAAGAAATTATGTGAGTAAAATGCTGTCAAGCAATATCACATGCCGATGCTGCAGAGAAATCATTCATGATAGGTAGAGTCTATGGATGTGGCCAACTTTAGTGTTGTCTTATTTTTAGAAATTCTGATAGCATGCCAGCTTTCATTAACCATCATGCTGATCAGTCATCAGCCATCAGTATCAAAGCAAAGCTTCCACCAGTAAAAAGATGACAACTTGCTGTAGGCTCAAATGATAACTAGCATTTTTAATCCATAAAGTATTTTAAAATTAAGGTATGTACATTGTATTTTTAGACAATGCTGTTGTACGCTTAATAGACTACAGTGTAGTGGAACATAACTTTTATATGCACTGGAAAACAGAAAATTTGTGTAACTTGCTTTATTGCGGTAGTCTGGAACCAAAGCTGTAATATCTCTGAGGTATTTCGCTGTAATATTAAAATTGTTTCTACACCCTTTTACCCTGTTGGGTTTATGGTATCAAGTGTATTTTGTTAACTACTTGAAAATGCTAAACTTGAATAGTTTTAGAAATATTTTTGATAGACGCAGAAAATGATTATGAAAGAGACTCTTAAGCAGTTCCAAAACTATAGATATCAACAAGGATTACTTTTGGTTACTTTGATTTTACATCATATTGAAAATATTATCTAGTTATAAGCAATTACATTTAAAAATCAAAATATATTTGATTACTTCAGTAGCCTGTGGTCCCAGCTACTTGGGAGGCTAAAGCGGGAGGATCGCTTGAGCCTGGGAGGTGGAGGTTGCAGTGAGTAGAGATCACACTACTCACTGTACTCTAGCCTGGGTGACAGAGTGAGACTCTGTCTCAAATATATATATATGTTATATATATGTTATATATATATGTTAAATATACACATACATACATACTTTATAATTGCTACCTTAAAGTTTTTGTCTGCTGAATCCAACATTTGGGCTCACTCAGAGTCAGTTTCTGTGTACTGCCTTTTTCCCCCTGAGTATGGACTATGCTTTTCTGGGGATTTTTTGCATGTCTCCTAATTTTTTGTTGAAAAGTGTAGAAACTCTCATTATGGATTCTTTTCCCCTACGAGGGTTAGTGGTAGTGGTTGTTTCTCAATAATTTGCCTAGACTTAATCTATGGAATCTGTCTCCCTTATTAAACTTAGCTCTTTTTTTCAGAGGTGGAGGGGTTAATTGTTTTTTATTTTTTAGGCTGATTTCCTAGGGTTTGCACCAGTGCCTGCATAATTTAGTAGGCAAACAATTTAGGTCAGAGGTTGTACTCAAATATCTCAAACAGTAAGGCTTCCACACCTCTTCCAGTAAAGCGCGTCTTGATTGGAGAGTGCATTAAACATTTAGGCACTTTTCAAATCTGTCTCGCCTTTTACTTTCTTCTGGGCCCTCTTGGGTTTTCTCTGCATATGCATATAGCCTCCCCATCAGCCATGGCTTTGTGGGGAGCTTACCTAACTCCTCTATACCCATCTCATTTCCAGGATCTTTGTTTAATTTCTGACTATTCCTCCATTCTGCAGCTCAACCCAATCATGACTGCAGCCTGAGACTAGCATAGCTGCTAACTTTCCATGCTTGTTTCTTCCAAGTTTGCTGTTTTTAGTGACACTGCCCTGGGTAGGGTTTTTTACCCTTTGCTCCAAATCAAGTTAGCCACCTCTAGCAGTGAAGCTATTTTTTAACAACCAGTTTTGTCCTGGTGGAAGTTCCATACCAACTAAGCAGGGATTGGGGATGGTAAGAGCAGCTCCAGGCAAAGATAGGATAGATACTCATGGTCCTAAACTAAGTTCAACTGGTTTTTATGAATAAACACTTTTCATCTTATTTGCCTTCGTTTGAGCCCTGAAGTAGTTGTTTTTGATGATTTTGTCTACTTATATAGTTGTTTCTTGAATCATGGAGGGGATTAACTTAGTATTGAAATTTAGCATTAAAATGATTCAGCCCTGGATGGCTTGGTTTAGATTTTCTTAATTCTAAAAATTCTGAACTCCTTAATACAGCATCAGTACACCGTCGTGTGTGTGTGTTCTCATTCTTCCTGCTCTTCCCACTATTCTTGCAGCCTGTATTCTGGTAACATGGATCTATTTTAAATTCCTCTAGTGAGGTACGTGCTCGTTCTCACTTTCTGGCAATTGCAAATGGGATACATTGCTGTATTTTATACTAGACTATATTTGAAGGGTGTTCTCTTCCAGAACTTTCTCAGAACTTCCCAAAAAATTGGTACTCTTTGATACCAGTATAGAACCTTCTTTATAACTCTGCTGTGGTATTTATATTGTGTTAAAAATTCACTGTTGAACATTTTTCTAATTACAAATGAAATTGAGGTATGAAAAATTTGCACATAGAACAGATATAGATGTAGATTTGGGTACATTTCTTTCTAGTCTTTTTTACTAGGCATTGTTATTTACACAAAAGAGACTATGCTGCATGAAGTCTTTTGTAAACTTCTCTTCCCCTACCACTAGAATGCTGTTTTGCGTAATACTGCATCATAAAAATATACCACATATGTGTCTACATACAAAATGATCCGGAAAACAAAATAATACTCCACTTTCCCAAAGAGAAATCTCTCTCTCTCTCTCAAACATACATACCCCCACATGTCACTTTTAAATATGTAGATGAAATAAGGGTCAGATATTTATTGGTTTAGTCACAGATGCTATCATATAGGAAGATATGTATTCCTTACTATCAAAATCTGTTCACCTTTTTAATTTAGATAGCAAGTTTGAATATCAAGAGTTACCTTTTTCTCAGGTTTATCTCCAAATGTCTGTTCAAGTCTCAGACACCAAAGGTTCACATAGTAAAGATATACTTTTTTGCACTTAGATTTCATGCAAATCAAATTTTTGTTACTGGAATCACCTTTAAGTCATCTATATCTCAAATTTTAGATGTGGCACTTTTTGAATATGTGTATAATGTGATTACTGGAAATATTATCCTTTGCAAACTCCAATTACCCGTTCCCCTAACATTAGGAAAGCTGTTTGTCTACCTCTCCTTCATTCTGTACACGTGTATTTGTAATTATCACAAAATAAGTACTTACATTGCTGACTTTTTAAAAGTATTTATATTTTTTCAAAATATTCACCAAGTATACTACCATATTTGGCCATGAAACACACCTTAACCAATTTTAAAAGATCATTATACAAAGTATGCTTTCTTTCACACTACAATAAAATTAAACTAGAAATCAGTAACAGAGAACTGAAGAGTCCCAAAATATTTGTAGATCTAACATCATACCTTTAAATAGCACAAGGGTCAGATAAGAAGTCTCAAAAGAATTAGAAAATATTTTTGAACTAAGTGAAAATGAAAATATATCTCATCAAACTTGTAGTATGTTCTGAAAGCAGTACTTAGAGGGAAATATATAGCATTTACTGCACATGTTAGAAAAGAAGGTGTAGCATCTTTGGAAACTAGAAAAATAAGAGCAATTAAATCTAAATAAGAAAAAAATTAGAAATTAATGAAATTGAAAATAGGAAAACAGTAGTCAGTGAAATTAAAAGGCTTCATTTGAAAAGATCAACAAAATTGATAGACCTGTAGCCAAGCTAACCAACAAAAAAAGAGAGATAACACACAAATTACTAATACCAGAAATAAAAAGACACAAATTTCTAATACCAGATATTAAAGAGGGCCCATCACTACTGATTCCATCAACAGTAAAAGGATAAAAAAGGAATATTATTATCAATTCTGTGAAATCATATTTGATAACTTGTATGAAACAGATGAAATAGACTGGTTCCTAGAAAGATACAATGCACTAAAACTCAGACAAGGAGATACAGATAATATGGAAAGCTTGTATCTATTACAGAAATTGAAGCAATAATTAACTGCCTTTTAAAACAGGAAGCACCAGGCCCAGATGGTTTCATTGGTGAAATCTACCAAACATTTAAAGAAAGAAGAATACCAGTTCTCTACAATCTATTCCTGAACACAGAATCAGAGGGAACACTTTCTCTCACTTATTCTCTGAAGCCAGCAGAATGTAGTTTAAGAAACTGAACCAGTTTTCCCACTTTTCAATCTGAATTAACATTTTCTTCGTCCTGACTGATTGTAAAAACATGATTATTAGATAATGACTGAATCTGTATTTGGGGGTTAAGTTACACTTCGGTTGCTTGTGATGAAAACAAATCTAAGGCCAGTAGGAAACTGGAGAATTTATCTAGTTGCCTGGTGATATGGCTTTTTAATATGATCTTTTAAAAAAAAATCTTCTAAAGAAAACATCAATAATTGCCACTCTAAAGCTATACTTCAAGGTATAATTACCAGATTGGTGCTAAATTTCTTTGCCTCCTTGGTGGAGCCAAGTTTATCAAGTGATTTCTCATCAGGTAAGCAACCAAGCTACATTGTGTAAAGTCCTTTCGAGCCAATGTTAGTTTTCCCCCAGATGGTCTTTATTAGTCAAAGTAAAAAAAATTGAGAGGGCTGAGTAGCATAGAGACTTTGTAGGACTCAAACATAAGCTGATGCTCTCTTTCTTGAAGGACAGTTAGAAAGAACCTTGCTTTATATACATTGTTCTTTCATTGGACATTTAGGTTATTTCCTTTCTCACAGCTGTTTCATTTCACCATTAAATCTTTATGCTTGAATTTTCTTGTCCTTGGGATGCATTCCCAGAAGTAGATTTTAAGTTGTAGAGTATAAATGGCCTCTTGTACATATTACTGAATTCCTTTCCAGAGAGAACACTAATACTATTATCTCTAGCAGTATAAATGCCCATTTTGCCAAAACTCACTAGCATTAAGTATTTTCATTTTTTTTCTTTATTGACATGATGGAGTAAAATGGCATCCCATTTGATATGGTTTGTCTGTGTCCCCACTCAAATGTCATCTTGAATTGTTCCCATAATCCCCCGAAGTCATGGGAGGGACCTTGTGCTAATTAAATTATGGGGGTAGTTACCCCCATGCTGCTGTTCTCGTGATACTGAGTGAGCTTTCACCAGATATCATAGTTTTATAAGGGGCTTTTCCCCCTTTTGCTCAGCACCTCTCCTTGCTGCCGCTATG
Source organism: Cacajao melanocephalus (assembly GCA_963573385.1). Lineage (NCBI taxonomy): Eukaryota > Metazoa > Chordata > Mammalia > Primates > Pitheciidae > Cacajao > Cacajao melanocephalus. The sequence continues at coordinate 14,845 of CAUYLG010032008.1, forward strand.
TGAGGAAAGACATGTTTGCCTCCCCTTCCACCATGATGATAAGTTTCCTGAGGTTTTTGCAGCCATGCTGAACTGTGAGTCAATTAAACCTCTTTCCTTTATAAGTTACTCAGTCTCAGGTATGTCTTTATTAGTAGTGTGATAACGGACTAATACAGTAAATTGGTACCGCAGAAAGTGGGGTGCTGCTATAGATACCCAAAAACGTGAGAGCGACTTTGGAAATGGGTAACTGGCAGACACGGAACAGTTTGGAGGGCTCAGAATAACACAGTAAAATGTGGGAATGCTTGAAATTTCCTAGAGACTTGGAGGGCTCAGAAGACAGGAAGATTTGGGAAAGTTTGGAACTTCCTAAAGACTCGTCGAATGGCTTTGACCAAAATGCTGGTAGTGATATGGACAATGAATTCCAAGCTGAGGTAGTCTCAGATGGAGATGGGAAACTTGTTGGGAACTAGAGTAGGTCACTCATCCTATGCAAAGAGACTGGCAGCATTTTGCTCCTGCCCCAGAGATCTGTGGAACTTTGAACTGGAGAGAGATGATTTAAGGGATCTTGTGGAAGAAATTTCTAAGCGACAAAGTGCTCAAGAGGAAGCAGAGCATAAAAGTTTGGAAAATCTGCAGCCTGATGATACGATACAAAAGAAAAACCCGTTTCCTGGGGAGATACTCAAGCTGGCTACAGAAATTTGCATAGGTAATGAGAAGCCGAATGTTAATCACCAAGACAATGCCTCCAGGGCATGTCAGAGACTTTCACTGCAACCCCTCTCATCGTAGGCCCAGAAACCTAGGAGGAAGAAATGGTTTCATGGGCTGATCCCAGGGCCCCCCTGTCCTGTGCAGCCTCGAGACATGTTGCCCTGTGTCCCAGCTGCTTCAGCTCCAGCTATGGCTAAAAGGGGCCAAGGTATATCTAGGGCCATTGCTTCAGAGGGTACACGTCCCAGGCCTTGATGGCTTCCACATGATGTTGAGCCTGTGGGTGCATATAAGTGTTTGAATAGAAGAATTTGAAGTTTGGAAACCTCCACTTAGATTTCAGAGGATGTATGGAAACATCTGGATATCCAGGCAGAAGTTTCCTGCAGGGGTAGAGCCCTCATGGACAACCTCCACTAGGCCTGTGTGAAAGGGAAATGTGATCTTGAAGACTCCCCACAGAGTCCCCACTGGGACACTGCCTGGTAGAGTTGTAAGAAGAGGGCCACCATCCTCCAGATCCTAGAACAGTAGATCCACCACCAGTTTGCACCATGCACCTGGAAAAGCTGCAGACACTCAACACCAGCCCATGAAAGCAGCTAGGAGAAGAGGGCTGTACCCTGCAAAGCCACAAGGGTGGAGCTGCTCAAGGCCATGGGAGCCCACTTCTTGTATCAGCATGACCTGGATGTGAGACATGGAATTCAAGGAGATCATTTTGGAATTCTGAGGTTTATTGACTGCTCTATTGAATTTTGAACTTATATGGGGCCCTTAGACCCTTTTATTGGGAATGGATGTATTTACCCATTGCGTGTACCCCCATTGTATCTAGAAAGTAACTAATTTGCTTTTGATTTTACAGGCTTATGGACAGAAGGGACTTGCCTTGTCTCAGATGAGACTTTGGACTTGGACTTTTGGGTTAATGCTGGAATGAGTTAAGACTTTGAAGGACTGTAGGGAAGGCATGATTGTGTTTTGAAATGTGAGGACGTGACATTTGGGAGGGGCTGGGGTAAAATAATATGGTCTGACCTCGTCCCTACCCAAATCTCATATTGAATTCTAGTTCCCATAATCCCCACGTGCTGTGGGAAGGACCCAGTGGGAGATAATTGAATAATGGGACGATTACCTCAGTGCTGCTGTTTTCATGACAGTGAGTTGTCACGAGATCTGGTGGTTTTATTAAGGGGCTTATAAAACCCCTTGCTCTGCACTTCTCGTTGCTGCCAGCATGTGAAGAAGGGTGTGTTTGCTTCTCCTGCCATGATTGTGTTTCCTGAGGCCTCCCCAGCCATGCTGAATTGTGAGTCAATTAAACCTATTTCCTTTATAAATTGACCAGTCTCAGATATGTCTTTATTAGCAGCATGAGAACAGACTAATACACCATTGTATTAATATGCATTTCTAACAGATACATAAAATACAACAAGGAATAACAAATTTGTAAAATAGAAGGAAAATAGTATAAAATCTGGAAAGCAAAATGCATTCTGTGAAATTCTTGTACTTGCCATGGCAGAAGCATGGCATGCATGTCATCATGCTTTCCAAAATCTATGATGAACATAGGTAATTCATCATAGGATCATTCCTACAGAGCCTGGACTTGGCCTCAGAATCCTTTTCACACAGCACTCCAAGCATTACCAGTAGTCAATGTGAGCATATGCCATTTATGTTCATTACCCTTGCTGTAATGAACATCTGCCATTTATGTTCATTACCCTTGCTGTAAATAGGAATACAGTTTCGACTTTAAGCTTCTTGGCAACCAAGCCATAGCTGTGAATAGAATCATTTCTTTCTTTCCTTTTTTGTTGTTGTTTTTTAGAATTGTCTGTTTTGGGATATTAAGCATTTACCAGTTTGAGTTCTTTCGTACTCAAGATATTACTTGATATATGTAGTTATTTGAGGAGGGGCTTTAACACATCTTTCTCAGGTGAAAGAAAGGAAGAGGCAGATGAAAGAAGGGTAGAAAGGCTGGAGGACATATTTAGAATAGCAGGGTCAGGTTTTTATAACAATCTACTTGAGATTGTTAACTGGAAAAAAGGAAGAGGGGAAGGAATAGTGGCAGTGAGCCAAAGGAAAGAGTACAAAACATATTAGATGGTCACTGCCAATCTAAGAGTCTTACTATAGGCTTTATCTCCATTCTGCCTTAAGATATAAAGTATTGAACAGATTTTTAAAAGATTTATGACAAAGAGGTAGTATAATACATGACAATAGGTAATTGTCTAATAAAGAGGACTGAATTAGATATTAATGCTTTTTTGCTAGTTCAGTTTATAACAGTTTAAACGTGATTTTTTAATATCTTTTTTAATGTTAACTGGCTTAGTTTTTTTAAGTTAGCAGTTATTTTCTTTTCATTTTAATATTCTTTTTATTTTCTTGGACTTTTTAATATTGGAGGTTATCCTAGTGAGCAAAAGTTATTACCATACTAAAGGAGGAAGTTAAATGTCTTTAACGTAATGTCTTGGGATCCTTAGGGTGTCACTTTTCCAGCCAGAAACCCCTATGGCTGGTGGTGCCTTTGCCCAAGTTTTGCTCAAGCCCACTGAGCTCATTCCACCAACTCAGCTGGCAGGCTGTGCTTGGTATGTGCTACTGGCCCACATCCCATGCTAAGGACAAGCCAGGTGCAGAGTGGCAAGGGGTGCATGAGTGAGCATGGGGTCCAGCTACTGCATACAGCCAAGCATGCTGGCTGCTGTGGCAAGGCAGGGCAGGCAGCTCCAGGCAAGCCTGCTGCTGGACCCGTACCTCACGCAGCTTACACTGTGAGCACCCATGTCTGAACAAGGGGAACACAGTGGTGCCTAGAAGCATGGAGACACCAGAAACCACAGAGCCCCCAAGAGGATTTCTCAGTTTTGTCTCAAGAAACCCACAGTCTAGGCTCCCCAAAGGGCCACAGCTTTTCTCTCAGTCTTGCCCACAATGTGTCAAGTGGGATGGGGGGCATTTCAGCCCAGTTTATGTTACAGCTCTTTCAGTCCTGTCATTGAATGGGTCGCTAGTTCTTGTCCCATATCCAGGAAGAACAAGGTACACAGACAGAGCAAGGTGGCAAGGATATGTATTGAGCAACAGAACAGCTTTCAGGAGACCCAGAGTGGGTAGCTTCTCTGTGGTTGTCCTGATGAGTGTCCAGCTGTCAGTAGAGAGGAAACCCAGAGTTGGTAACTTGTTTCTATAGGCAGGTAGTCCTGAGTACAACCCTCAGTGGAGAGGAGACCTGGAGTGGTTAGCACCTGTCTGCAGGCAGGTCATCCTGATAAGTCGGGGAGACCTGAATTGGGTAGCTCCTTCCTACAGCTGGTAGTCCCAATATCTGTTTGATTCTGGCTGAGTCAGGGTTTTTATGGGCCCAGAAGGGAGGAAATGTGTGCTGACTGGGCCATGGGCAGGCTCAGAAAAAGTATCATTACCTCTCATTCTGGTGGTAGACTCCACCTGGAACTGACAACTTGGCCTCCAGACTTCAGGCCATTCCTGGCTTCAGGCCATCCTTGGCTTGACGGTCAGGTTTCATGTCAATAGCACCCAGGCTATTCATGCCAAAAGGCACCTGCACCAAGCTGTCCTTAGCCCCCTTTGGCCTCCCTCCTATGCTCGTCAGTGCCTAAAGTCTGGAGGGTGCCAAGGCGGCAGGGGACTGGAGTGTCAGCACTGCTGAGCACATGCACACCCAGCCGGGTTGCAACAGCCCCTGGACCTGGCCACAACTTTGCTCTGAAATTGGAGTGGGCACCAGGAGCAGAAGAGGCCAGGCAGCAGGAGCAGGCACTTCTGAGCCTGCAGGGGCAGGGGCAGGGGAGATTCCCAGGCCCCCAAGAATACAGGGATGCCCAAGTCTGCAGCCACAGCTGAGCAGCTGCACCCAGGAGGGTGGGGCTCGCCCTCCCCCTACAACTCATAAGGGGAAGGGTCTCCCACCTGTTCCCAGGTCCTGCCAGCTTCATGGACCATGTTGCCCTGGCCACACTTCGCCTGCTGCAGCCAGTGTCTTTGTAGCAGCCACTCCAAACAGGCTGCCACTGCCAACAATATTATATTCACACAAAATTGTAAGTATTTCAGTGATGGTTTTTAATAGTTTTGCTTCTAGTTTGAAATGCATTATATATTAATCAAATGCATATACAAATATGTTGAAACCTGGAAGTTAACTTCTACATGTATTTTACTGAAATCTTAATTGGTTAAGTTTATAATTACAAATAGCAGATGTCTCTGGAGGCTTAGTATTTAATATTATCAAGATATGAAGTCCTGTGTAAAACAATGCATAATCTAGTTTTTAAAGCTATTTCTGCAGAAAGATTGCTTATCAATTTCAAAATTGTAAAGTTTCCCTTCATAGATTTTCTTGATTTAAAATAATTTATATTGAAGTTTATTAATAACTGAAATGCAAATGATCTGTACTTATCAGTTACTTTCTTACAGTTTTTTACCTGATTTTTAGCACTGGCTCAGGAAATAACTTAGGGGCAATATCTAACATTCTGAGTCTCTTTTTCTTCTATAAAAAATAATACTATATGATCGTCTAGCTATTTTTTTTAAATGGGAAGAAGTATGTTCAAACACCCTAAAGCTCTAAGTTTTCTGACCATGACCTGAAACTCTAGACATTGAGAATGAAAATAGTGATGATTGTAAGGTTTGCTTAAGTCCTCATTTGAGTAAACAGCTCAATTGGCAAATCCGTTTTAGAATAATACAATCCAGATTTCTATAATGTGACTGTATAAATGAAAATGATTATTGCAGAATATTTTCTACTGAAAGAAATTGTCTGGAGGAGCTCATAAAATAAATGTGTTTCCTTAGTAAGAGGTAAACCATTCAAAAAATTTATTCTATTAACCTGTTTATAAGATTCTTAATCTGGTTCTGTATATTATGTCCCCAACTAGCGAAGATTTACTATCTAAACCAAGTTGTTTTATTATTTTAGTAACTGGAATTGAATCTAATTTAACTAAAAAGGTTAACCAGAGTTATATGTAAAATCATAGAAAGATAATTTAGGGAGTTGAGTCCTCACTGTTAAGTTGTAACTGACAAGTTACTATTTTCAAATGAGTTTTAAGCTAAAACCCTTACTGGAGCAAATATCTGTGAATGTTACTTATTTTATGGGCATGGCAGATGCATGTTCTACAGGTTGAGCATTCCGAATCCGAAAATTCAGAATCAGAAATGCCCCAAAATCTCAGACTCTTGAAGCTCTGATATGATACTCAAAGGAAGTGTTTGTTGGAGTATTTCAGACAAATATAATGCAAGTATTCCAAAACCCAAAACACTTACGGTCCTAAGCGTTTCAGATAAAGAATAGTCAGCCTCTATTAGCTTATTTTGTGGAGCTATTGGTAATTTAGTGGTTACTGACAATCAACTTCTGTATTCTCCTTCCTGTCTTTCTTCTGTCACTGCAATATTATCTTTTAAAAATCCTTATCTTAATTCTTGTGCTACAAACCTGTTTTTTAAAAATAAGTCCATCTATTTGTTCTTTCATAATAACAGTATATTCTCTTTCTTTACATCTCTCTTAATTGTTGGTCTCAGATTCTCTGCTCTTCACACTCATCATATGGCAGCTGCACATGGTAGCTTAATTAACTGCTGTAGTTTTATTTCCATATATATGCTGATTATTCCAAATCTCTATCGCCAGTTCTGACCTCTGACCTGACCTCCATATATCTAGTTGCCCACTAGACCTCTCTGTGTTTGTGCCAGTGAGATATCCTTGTGTCATAAGTGAGCTAATTTCCTCTCTTTTCCTACCTCCTGAACCACTAAATTCATTCTTCTTCCAGAGTTCCTATTTCATTAAATCCATCTACATGCCCAAGCTAGAAATTTTTAAGATTTACTTTTGACTCCTGGCCCGTTTCACTTCCCACATCTGGTTAATCACCAATTATTACCATCAATTCTGAATTCTCAATTTTTCTTTAGTCTGTCTACTTCTGTCTCATCTCTTTCTAAGGATATTGCAGTAATCTCTTTTTCCAGTCTTACTCCAGTCTGTTCTTCACAGTTCAACTTGAGAGTGTTTTTGAAACAAAAACCCATTAATACCAACTCTTTTACGAAAACTTTTTTAGTGATGTCACTTTGCCCTTGAGATAAACTTCAAGTTCCTTAATATAACATAAAAAGTCCTTTATGATAGACCTTTGCCTCCCTCATCTCTCAGTACATTTTTAACTATATGACTCAGTAACATTGAACTTTATTTTGTTCCTGCAATATTCCACCTCATGCCTAGTGTTTCCTTTCTGCATAGAACATTCTTTCACAACCCATTACTTATTCCCTTCACCAGGATAATTTCCTGTTTGTCTTTAGATATAGTGTTAAATACTAAACTTTCTGATAGAGAATTTCCTTTACTCAAGTTGTTATCATCAGCAGGCTTCATACTTTTCTAACACAGCAAATCTCAGTGTGATCTGTGGATCCCTAGGAGTCTCTGAAGCCCTTTCATAGGAGGAAGAAGAGAATGGTCTGTGAATTCAAAGAAATTTTATATTCATGCTAAAACATTTGCCTTTTTTTATTGTGTTGCAATTTGTACTGATAGTTCAAAAGCAATGGTGGATAAAACTGCTGACACCTTCGCACATATGAAGGAAGGTGAAGCAGGAACTTGCATGTTACACAGTAAAAGGATCAAGATTAGGGGGACTCAAGGGAGTTGCCACAGTCTTAAACAGCCAGGTCTCACAACAACTCACTACTGCAATGATAGCATTAAGCCATAAGGGACCCACCCTCATGATCTAGACACCAACTACCAGGCCCTACCTCCAGCATTAGGGATTACAACGTGAGATTTGGATGGGGACAAATATCCAAACTATACCAGCCATACACCAGAAATTTACAAAAAATATGAATGCTATTCTTACTAATTTTTTTGTTTTGAAAACATGGTTCTTTTGGAAAAATTATTTACATAATGATAAAACCAAATGATGGTTTTATCATTGCTATTTTTGATGAGTCAATTTTTTAAAAATGCTTTACCTTTATATTCAAATATGGTAAATAGCAGTACATTTAACCCACATAAACAAAAGCTCTTTGGGGTATTTGGTAATTTTTAAGACTACAAAAGAGTTCTGAGACCAAAATGTTTGAAAACCGCTGCTCTAACACATTATATTTCTCTTATTCTAATTTTTATCACATTTTACTGTGATTGTTTATGGTCTGTCTTTCCCGTTAGACCACATCGTAAACTCTCTGAAGGTAAGGTTCACATCTGCCTTGTGGATAACTTACGTCCTAGAATACTGGGAGCACATACTAGGCCCTCAATAAATACTTGTTTAATTAATTAATTCAGCAAGCAGTTAACATAGGTTAGCCATAAAGGGTTACAAAGATAAATAGAGCATGTTTCTCTTTTGATACTTTTAAGAGAAGTGTGATAGTGAGGGAAAGGTTAAGGGATAATTCCTTGACGGAAATTCAGATCAGTTCTTCTTGACTATAGCACATGTTTTGATTTTGTACATGTAAGTCTATAGAGAAAAATATTAATCTTTTGAATATCTAAGATGAATTCATTTTTAATGCCAATACACAGTATTAAAATTGGGTGATGGAGAGAGCTTAGGAGAAGAAAAAAGGTAGAGACCATTGGAACTATAGTTATTGTATTTGAAAGCTATAATTGAAAAGCAGAAAAATGTTCTGCTTTATCCATGACCAGTATATAAAGTAACAAGTAGCCTCAAGCAACCAGAATGTTACTCACACAACAGGTGGGTTTGGTCACTTGCTGGATATCAACCCAACCTGTTTTTGTTTTGTTTTGATTTTGTTTTCCATGTATGTAGTAGATCTTTCTCTATCCCTTTACTTTGAGACTGTTACTACATGTGAGATGGGTCTCTTAAAGACAGAGGATGGGTGGTTTTTTGTCTCCAACTTCCAACTTTCTAATGGAGCATTTACATTCAAGGTTTACAGTCAAGGTTACTACTGATATGAGAGGATGTGTTTCTTTCATGGTGTTATTAGTTACTTTGTCAGAGTCTCAATTATGTAGTTGCTTTATAGGGTCTGTGGGCTATGTGCTTATGTGTGCTTTTGTAGTAGTGAGTATTTTTCTTTTTATTGTTCTTTTTCCTTGTTTAGAACTCCCTTAAGTATCTCTTATAGGGCCTATCTGATGGCAGTGAATTCCCTTAGCGATTGCTTGTGTGAAAAATACTTTATTTCTCCTTCATATATGAAGCTTAGTTTAGTGAGATATAAATTTCCTTGCTGGCATTTCTTTTAAGAATGTTTTCTTTTAAAAGGTAGGGAGCCAGAGCCCAATCTCTTATGACTTGTGAGATTTCTCCTGAGAAATCTGTTAGCCTGGTCTATTTCCCCTTATAGGTAATCTAGCTGCCTTTGAAATTTTTTTCTTTAGCTTTGACCTTGGATAGTCTAGTGACTATGTGCCTTGGTGGTGTTCATCTTGTATAGTATCTCACGGGACTTGTCTGGATTTCTGCATCTTTGTGTCGACCTCTCTACCAAGATGGGGGAAATTTTCATGAATTATATCCTCAAACATGTTTTTCAAGTTGCTTGCTTTTCTTCTCTCCCAGGAATACCAATAAGTTGTAAATTTGATCGCTTTACATAATCCTTTATTTCCCCAAGGCTTTGTGTTTTTCTCTTCTTATTTTTATTTGATAGGGTTGATTTGAAGAATCAGCCTTTGAGCTTTGAAATTCCTGTAGTGAATTTTTTAATTCTAGAAGTTCTGTTTTTCTTTCTTAATATGGCTATGTTATCTTTCAACTCCTGGATCATTTTTCTGTTTCATGTTGAATTTCAACTTTATCTTGAATCTTGTTGAGTTTTCTTGCCATCTATATTCTGAATTATAAATCTGTCAGATATTTTATTCTGATTAGGATCCATTGCTAGGGAGCTCATATGATCCTTTGGCGGTGATGAAACACTGGATTTCTATTATTGCCGAAGTCCTTGTTCTTGTTCCTTCTCATCAGAGAAAACTGGTGCTGCTTTTTGAAAATTCGGTATCATTGGGATGGGTTTTTTTGTTTGTTTACTTTTTATGCTTTATTCCTTTGAGGATATGACTGTGGTATATGTTGAATATGATCGTTTGGCTTCATTTCTGGGTACATTCAGAGGGCCAGGGCTGTGTTACAGGTTCCTTGGTTGCAGACAGTTTCTACAGTGGCTTTCTCAGTTGTTGCTTGGTGTAAAAATGTAGTCGTCTTTGGTGGTGTAATTCAGGCTGCATTCCGGTAGATAGCACTTTCAAGTAAGAACCAGGAGGAGGCGACAGAAGCAAGAGAAGCACCTTTACTCTGCCAGCGCCACCGGTCTTCAGCGGGAATGAAGCTGCTGGAGAGGCCTGCGCAGCAACTCTCAGCCCACATTCATTTTCTGGGCCCCAGCATGTAGAGCTGCTGCTGCATCCATCGCAGTGCAGAGCGGGGCCAGTGGTGAGAGATTATCCCCCTCTCCAAGTTCATTTCTTGGCTTTGGTGTTGCTTCCTTCAGTGGCTTGCGCTTCACTTGTGTTTCCTTTGACCTAAGGAAGGCTTTGGCAGGCCATGTTCCTCCTTCCCTTAGGGCAGTCCACACTGAAAGTTAAATCTCCAGGGACTGAAGACTGCTTCTCTCCCTGTCTTTGGACTGGTGGGCCACTGTCCCATAACCAACCAAGGAAGGAGCCTGGGGCACCCAGCAATGAACCATACAGACTGGTTCCAGGTCACAAAGCTGTCCCTGGCTGTAAGTCACACCACCTAGGAGAAGTCACACCACCTAGGAGAAATACCAGCTTCAGCAATAATTCTCCCACCTCAGTCTTGCAACAGGAGAGAGCCTAATTCCAGCACCTACCACTGGGGCACTCTCTACTCTCACTGCTTGATTCTGGCTGTGGGGGCCCTTTCCCTGCCCAGAGAAAGCACTCCAATCTTTGGCTGATACTAAAATGTCTACAATGGCTGCTGTTGCCAGGTGGCCAAACAGTGACTGAGTTTGTATGAGCCTGAATTTGAAATGGTGTCCTTCTCTCAGTCCTAGGTCTGGGAAAATGCCTGCAACTTCCTGGTGTCTTTCCATCTTTGTCTCTTAGCCTCTCCCTACATTATCTCCCAGACTTGGGAGAAACAGGGTGCTCTCCTTTTGCCTGGGTTACACAGATAACTAGCAGAAAGGTGAGACACACAGGGAGACTGACTGCCACTTTCACATACTGGGGCTCTCATTCATGTAATCAGCCAAACACCTTCATGGTGACTGCTAGCCCACCTTCTCCTCCCCAGGGTCTAGAGTGTCCTTCACTATTCTGGTGAATTCCTGTTTTAGAATTGATCTTTACACACTAGTTTTGCTGTTTCCAAGTGACTGGGGAATGCTGAAAGCCTCTAATCCACCATTTTATGGAAAAAAGACAAAACTCTTGCTTAATAGTAGACACAGTAGTTTGCAAGTGTAAGATGTTCTGGAGCAGCGGTCCCCAACCCTTTTGGCACCAGAGACCAATTTCATGGGAGACAATTTTTCCACGGACAGGGGTGGAAGATGGTTTCGGGATGAAACTGTTCCACCTCAGATCATCAGGCATTACATTCTCATAAGGAACACGCAACCTAGATCCCATGCATGTGTGTTTACAGTAGGGTTCATGCTCCTTTCAGAATCTAGTGCTGCCACTGATCTGACAAGCAGAGCTCAGGTGGTAAGGATCACTCACTGCTCACCTCCTGCTGTGCAGCCTGGTTCCTAACAGGCCATGGTCCAATACCAGTTTGCAGCCCAGAGGTTGGGGAACCCCATTCTAAAGCAAAGCCGTAATTTTTCATGTTTTGCTTTTAAATATTAACTGTATTTGGTAAACAAGCTAATTTACTGATAGGCATTTTATTTACATATAGTTCTTTTCTGCTAAGTTTAGAAAAGGTCTTGTGCTTTTTAGAATATTATTCCATGCTTTATGATTTATACATTCAGGAACATTATCCAAAAGTTTTGACATATACGAAATCCTATCCTATTACTATAGTAAGAAAAAAATGTAGAGCAGATTAATTTTACTTGGACGGTCAACGTACTGACATTTCACCTATAGACCCCATAATTTATTTGTGCACAGATAATTCTGTTTCATACATAAAGAATTGCTGAAAATTTTTATAAGTCATATGAAATACAGAAGTTGGACAGTTATAAGAAGCCTTTAATTCCACTCCCTTAAAAAATAGAAAATTCTTAATTCTGCCTCATGTTGAACAGAATTAGTAACAATATATTTTCAGTAGTTACACATGTTCTTTAATATTCATAAAATTGCGTACATGGTTGAAGTTTTAGCTTTTCAATAATTATATGTCCAGTGAGTATGAAATTGACAAGTTGAAAATTCACTGTTTTAAGCAAGCTTAATGAATTTTATCTTTGTCTCAATTGTATTAAGATTGACAACTAAGCTTCTTATCCTTGGCACTATTTTAATTTTCATTTCATTCGGGTTAGGATCCATTGCTAGGGAGCTAGTGCAGTCCTTTGGAGATGATGAAGAAACACTCTGGCTCTATTGTGTTTCAATCTTCCAGTAATTTGTATCAAATGATGGATAGTACAAAAAAGTGTAATTGATAATAATCTATGTAGGGGGAAACAATCCCAATTTTTAAATTCCTTCATCTGGCATTTAATGTGTTCCCCACTTTTTTTTACAATCTCCTTCTTCTGAGAAAGATAGCAGTAACATTGTTTGAAAGCATGTTGAAAGAAGGGAAAAGAACAGGTAAGAAAAGCAGAGATTAGGCCGGGCGCGGTGGCTCATGCCTGTAATCCCAGCACTTTGGGAGGCCGAGGCGGGCGGATCATGAGGTCAAGAGATTGAGACCATCCTGGCCAACACGGTAAAATCCCGTCTCTGCTAAAAATACAAAAATTAGCTGGGCGTGGTGATGTGTGCCTGTAGTCCCAGCTACTCAGGAGGCTGAAGCAGGAGAATTGCTTGAACCCAGCAGGCGGAGGCTGCAGTGAGCCGAGATTGCACCACAGCACTCCAGCCTGGTGCCTGGCAATGGAGCAAGACTCTGTCTCAAAAAGAAAAAAAAAAAGAAAAAAGAAAAGCAGGGATTAGTATGAAGTCTGCTGCTAATTGGAAAACAAGGAAATTTTTAACCACTTTCAAGATCTAGTATTCAGGCCTGGGCAGTCTATGTTTGGGACCTATGGTGGAGAATGGGTTTTGAGTCTTTCGGCTCTCTAAACCTTCTGCCATGAAGCTTATGGGGCAACTGCTATTTTAAGAGATGTACAGAAACTGAAACTATAAAAGAGCCCTCTTCTTGGGTTTCACCCTATTCCCTTCCTGACTTCTTTTATCAGGCAACAGCTGTGTAGCTGCAGGTGGGTGGCCCTCAAACTCATGCCCTTCCTCCCTGGTTCTTTTTCACTCTCCCTGTTTCACTTGGCCTGGGGAGATTATCTAGCTGTGGATCTGCCAAAGGCAGAGGTGGCTTCTTTAGTCATAATGTTGCATGGAATTCTGAGATGCACAAATTTTATAATGTATTCCATACTAAATTTATTATGTTGATAATAGCCAAATTCCTGGTATTGAGCAACATATATAGACATTTAATCTCAAATCATATTTTAATCTTGAAATTACAGTCCTCGTGTAGTGTTATACATTTATTATATTGTATATAGTTCCCATTCATCCTCAGTTCAGCTCTCTATATAGAAAAGCATGTAAAAATAATTCATAAAGCATTTTATTTATATAGCAATTATCTAAATTATGTTTTTGCTATGTACATTTAAGGATAATAACTTTGTCTTCTTTATCACTGTGTTGTTGACACTTATGGAACTCCTGGCATATAAGCACTCCGTATATAGTTGAATAATCTAATATAGACTATTAGAGGGTAATTATTTCTGGAGAATATCATGAGTTTTTTGGGTGTTTTGTTTTGTTTCAAGAGACAGGGTCTCACTCCATTGCCCAAGCTGGAGTGAAATGGTGCAGTCATAACCCATCATAGTGAACTGGGCTTATGCAGTCCTCTCCCTTAACCTCCCAAGTAGCCTGTATATGTATATATATGTGATGGGAGGCCAGGCACGGTGGCTCATGCCTGTAATCCCAGCATCTTGGAAGGCCGAGGTGGCGGGTCATGCAGTCAGGAGATCGAGGCCATCCTGGCCAACATGGTGAAGCCTCATCTCTACTAAAAATACAAAAATTAGCTGGGTGTGGTGATTTGTGCCTGTAGTCCCAGCTGCTCGGGAAGCTGAGGCACGAGAATTGCTTGAACCCATGAGGTGGAGGTTGCAGTGTGCCAAGATCGCGCCACTGCACTCCAGTCTGGCAACAGAGCGCAAGGCTCCGACTCAAATAAATAAAAAGAGATGGAGGTCTCGCTGTGTTGCCTAAGTTGTTCTAGAACTCCTGGCGTCAAGTGATCCTCCCATCTTATGCACCTAAAGTCCTGGGATTACAGGCGTGAGCCACCGTGCCTGGCCAAAAATGTCAATTTTAAAATTAAGAGTATCGCCTTAATTATAGCCGGGCACGGTGGCTCACGCCTGTAGTCTCAACATTTTGGGAGGCCTAGGTGGGCGGATCACATGGTCAGGATTTCGAAACCAGCCTGGCCAACATGGTGAAACACCATCTCTATTAAAAATACAAAAATTAGGGGCCGGGCATGGTGGCTCATGCCTGTAATCCCAGCACTTTGCGAGGCCAAGGTGGGTGGATCACAAGGTCAAGAGATCAAGACCATCTTGGCCAACATGGTGAAACTCCATCTCTACTAAAAATACTAAAAAATTAGCTGGGCGTGGGGGCACACCCCTGTAGTCCCAGCTACTCAGGAGGCTAAGGGAGGAGAATTGCTTGAACCCAGGAGGCGGAGGTTGCAGTGAGCCGAGGTCACGCCACTGCATTTCAGCCTGGCGCCTGGTGGTGGAGTGAGACTCTGTCTCCAAAACAAAAACAAAAATTAGCTGGATGTGGTGGTGGACACCTGTAATCCCAGCTACTTGGGAAACTGAGGCAGAAGAATCGCTTGAACTCGGGAGGCAAAGGTTGCAGTGAGCCTAGATTGTGCCAGTGTACTCCAGTCTAGGCGACAGAGCAAGACTCCGTATCAAGAAAAAAGAAATGTGATCTTGAACTTTGTTTTGGAAAAGAAAACAAAAGACAATATTGAGTTAAAAACTGCATAGGAAATTTAAATTTCAGTAGAAAATTATAATTTGAATAGCTTACATACATCATTATACATACCAAAAATTTTTCCTCAATTCTTTTCTGCTGTGTAAAGGAAAAATTATCAAATGAAGGTATAAGGGCTTTAAATTCTTAAGTTATAAAAATATTTTTAAATAATACCATTTTAAGATTTTCTCCATAAATTTGTCTAAAGAATTAGAAGTGAAAATGTAAGGAATATAAAGGAACATTTCAAAGTAGCATTAAAATGTAGAGGCAGCATAACAGAAATAAACTTTTTAGCCAAGCTTTGTTTTCCAATCAGTGTGTTTTATCACTTTACAGAATGTAAATGAAGAAATAGAGGGCAGATAAACTGCAAAGAGAAACCGCCCTAATAGCATTTTAGTTAGTTGTCCTTTAGAGAGTCTTTTGCTTCTAGGTGATTCTTCCAATCCATGAGCATGGGATGTTTTTCCATTTGTTTGTGTCATCATATACATTTTCTTTCATCAGCGTTTTGTAGTTCTCCTTGTAGAGACCTTTCACCTCTTGGTTAAGTATACTCCTAGGTATTTTATTTTTTCTAACTATTGCGAATGGAATTGAGTTCTTGATTTGGTTCTCAGTTTGATCTTTATTGGTAGGTAGAAATGCTACTGACTTTTGTACATTGATTTTTGACTTTACTGAAGTCACTTACTAAACAAAAGTTAGTTCTTTCAAAAGATAAACAAACTTGATAGACTGCTAGCTAGATTAACTGAGGAAAAACATATGATTCACATAAGCACAATTAGAAATGACAAAGGTGACATTACAACTGATATCACAAAAATACAAAAGATCATCAGAGACATCTGGAGTCTTGCACAAACTAGAAACCACAGAGGAGGTAAATTCTTGGAAACATCCAGCCTCCCAACGTTGAACCAGAAAGAATCAGAAATCCTGAACAGACCAATAAGGAATAGTGAAATTGAACCAGTAATAAAAATTGCCTACAACAACAAAAAGCCAACAACCAAGTTCACAGCCAGTTCTACCAGATATACAAAGAAGAACTGGTACCAATTTTACTGAAACTGTTCCCAAAAATTAAAGTGGAGGGAATTCTCCCTAACTAATTTCTGTGACTCCATATCTCCCACATTCCAAAGCCAGGCAAGGACACAGAAAGACTACAGGCCAGTAGCCGTGGTGAACACAGATGCAGAAATCCTTAACACACCAAATCCAACAACATATCAAAAATATAATACACTGCAAACAAATGACTTTCATTCCAGGCATGCAAAGATGGTTTAACATAGGCAATCAATAAATGACATTCACCATATAAAAAGAACTAAAAACCATATGATTACTTCAATAGCCACAGAAAAAGCATTTTATAAAATCCAGCATTCTTTCGTGACAAAAACCCTTAACAAACTAGGCATTGCAGGAACATACCTCAAAATAAAAGCCATCTATAAGAAACCCACTGCCAATATCATACTAAATGGGGAAAAGTTGAAAACATTCCCTCTAAGAACTGGAATAAGACAAGAATGCCCGCTTTTACCAGTTTTATTTGACATAATACTGGAAGTCCTAGCCAGATCAGTCAGGCAACAGAAAGAAAGAAAGGGCATCCAAATTGGAAAAGATGTCAGATTTTCTCAGTTTGCTGATGATATACCTAGAAAACCCTAAAGCGTCCTCTAAAATTGTATAGTTAGCATAGTCTTTGGAGGTCATCTACTTCTAGTCTCTCATTTCATGATGAAGAAACTGAGACCTAAAGAGGATAAGTAAAATTTCTAAGGTCACATACTAGTAAAGTATGGGTAAAGATAGAGCTCTGTTGATTATCTGTCTCCAGAGCCTTTTTTTTTTTTAATGTACCAGACTCTCTTCTATTTCTGTGGAGAAAAATTACATTGTGAATTCTTTATATTAAAGCATAAGTTGGTTTGAAAAATACTGCCATATACATATGTGTGTTTATTTGTGGTAGTGGAATTGGATTTAATAATCTTGTAGAAACCAATGAAAGAACAATTTAATATATTTTTTTTTAATTTGTTTAAAATCAAAATGAGTTTTAAAGGAGTGTTAAGGGTAGGGGTAAAAAGTGGCACTGGAGAATTTTTAAAGAAATACAATATAGTGAAATCAGTAACTGGACAACATTTCAAAAGACACTTTTATAATGAGTTTCAGAGTCTGTGGAAAGTCCATACCTGCTTAGGAACATATACCTTTTCAGTTAACTGTGCTTTCTGACTGGAATGGTAGTCACCCACCTCAACAGTCTTCTCCTTTACTCTCTACCATCCTGTCTCCATTTGGTCCTGGGAAAAGCTTGCTTATTCTGCAGGCTTCAGAGCTCCAAGTTTCCCTTCCCTTCCATGAGTGTTCTACTCCCGTAACATTTTCTGTACTCCTCTACTTAATGCAAACATTGCACTGTTTACATATGTGTCTTCTTCACTGGATTCATTTATTGTGTATCTGGACTCTCTTACTCAACTTTATATCTCAAGCCTGAAACAGGCGAACAGATTCAATAGTTTGTCATATAGGTATGTATACATGTAAAGCTATTTTTTAATGATACTAAAGGGACTTGAGAGTTTTTAGCATAAAGGGCTGTTGAATTTTGTCAAAGGCCTCCTCTGCATCTATTGAGATAATCATGTGATTTTTGTCTTTGGTTCTGTTTATGTGGTGGATTACATTTATAGACTTGTATATGTTGAACCAGCCTTGCATCCCCAGAATGAAACCTACTTGATCGTGATGGATAAGCTTTTTGATGTGCTGTTGCAATGGGTTTGCCAGTATTTTATTGAAGATTTTGCATCTGTGTTCATCTTGGCTGTTGGCCTGAAGTTTTCTTTTTTTGTTGAGTCTCTGACGGGTTTTGATATAAGGATGATATCGGTCTCATAAAATGATTTGGGAAGAATTCCCTCTTTTTGTATTGTTTGGAATAGTTTCAGAAGGCTTGGTACCAGCTCCTCTTTGTACGTCTGGTAGAATTCGGCTGTGAACCCGTCTGATCCTGGACTTCTTTTGGGTGGTAGGCTGTTAATTGCTGCCTCAACTTCAGCCCTTGTTATTGGTCTTTCAGGGTTTCAGCTTCTTCCTGGTTTAGTCTTGGGAGGGTGCAAGTGTCCTGGAATTTATCCATTTCTTCCAGGTTTACTGGTTTATGTGCATAGAGTACCAAAACAGAGAAACCAGTGGAACAGAACAGAGGCCTTGGAGGCAACACCACACATCTACAACCATCTGATCTTTGACAAACCTGAGAAAAACAAGCAATGGGGAAAGGATTCCCTGTTTATTAAATGGTGTTGGGATAACTGGCTAGCCATGTGCAGAAAGCAGAAACGGAACCCCTTCCTGACACCTTATACTAAAATTAACTCCAGATGGACTAAAGACTTAAACATAAGACCTAAAACCATAAAAACCCCATAAGAACACCTAGGCAAAACTACACAGGACATAGGCATAGGCAAGGACTTCATAACTAAAACACCAAAAGCAATGGCAACAAAAGCCAAAATAGACAAATGGGATCTATTTAAACTCCAGAGCTTCTGTACAGCAAAAGAAGCAATCATTAGAGTGAACCAGCAACCAACAGAATGGGAAAAAATGTTTATAGTCTACCCATCTGACAAAGGGCTTAATAACCAGAATCTACAAAGAACTAAAACAGATTTACAAGAAAAAAACAAACCCATTCAAAAGTAGGGGAAGGATATGAACAGACACTTTTCAAAAGAAGACATATATGAGGCCAACAAACATATGAAAAAATGCTCATCATCACTGGTCATTAGAGAAATGCAAATCAAAACCACGTTGAGATACCATCTCACTCCAGTTAGAATGGCGATCATCAAAAAATCCGGAGACAGATGCTGGAGAGGATGTGAAGAAATAGGAACACTTTTAAACTGTTGGTGGGCATGTAAATTAGTTCAACCATTGTGGAAGACAGTGTGGTGATTCCTCAAGGACCTAGAAATAGAAATTCCATTTGACCCAGCAATACTATTACTGGGTATATACCCAAAGGATTATAAATCATTCTCTTATAAAGACATATGCACATGTATGTTCATTGCAGCACTATTTACAATAGCAAAGACCTGGAACCAACCCAAATGCCCATTGATGATAGACTGGACAAGGAAAATGTGGCACATATACAGCTTGGAATACTATGCAGCCATGAAAAATGATGAGTTTGTGTCCTTTGTAGGGACATGGATGAATCTGGAAACCATTCTTGGCAAACTGACACAAGAACAGAAAATCAAACACTGCATGTTCTCACTCATAGGTGGGTGTTGAACATTGAGAACACATGGACAAAGGGAGGGGAGCATCACATACTGAGGTCTGTTGGAGTTTGCTATGAAATGACAGTAAGGGGTAGGGAGGTTGGGGAGGGTTAATATGGGGACAAATGCCAGATATAGGTGACAGGGAATGGAAGCAGCAACCACCTTGCCATGTTAGTACCTGTGCAACAACCCTGCATGATCTGCACATGTACCCCAGAACCTAAAGTACAATTTAAAAAAAAAATGCAAAAAAAGTATTTGACTTTTTATAGATTTGTAATACTTTTTCAGTAAATTTCAAATGAAAATGATTTCTAAACTAAGATGAAAGTTTTATAGCTATATAATTATAGCTACTTAATATAAACTTCTATTTTTTTCTTATCTTCCAGAAGAAAATTTTTTTAAGAGACAGGGTCTCACTCTGTTGCCCAGAATGGAGTGCAGTGGCATGATCATAGCTCACTACAGCCTCCAATTCCTGACCTCAAGCGATCCTCCCACCTCAGCCTCTTGAGTAGCTGGGGCTACAGGCATGCACTACCATGCCCAGCTAATTTTTTCAGTATGTTTTTTTTAAGAGATAATGACTCACTGTGTGTTCTGGGCTGGTCTTGAACTTCTGGCCTCAAGCAGTCCCTGCCCTAGCCTCCCAAAAGCACTGGGATTACAGGCATGAGCCACAGCACCTGGCCTATCCTCATATTTCTGTTTTTAGAACTTGGGCTTCTAGGTTGACAGTCCTTGTAGTATTCTCAGCATCAAAAATTACAAATTATGATCTGACACAGGTTTATCTTGTGTTTGGTGGGTTGCACTCTGTGAATAAAAGGTAATCTGAAATATTGTTTGAATAACAAAGGAATTTCCAGGTCCTTTAATTACAGTAAGAAAGAATAGTTCAATTAGGATTATCAAGAAAAATAAAGATCCTGTTGTACTATTTATGTCTGCTGTTAAATGATTCTTAATTTGCTAAGGCAGTTTTTTTGAAATTCAGATATCTAACCACAAACTTGACCATTTAACTTTCAAATAAGATTTTTCCCCTAAGTAAATTTATATTGTGAGAATTTGCTCACAACATAAATTTACAGGATTAGTGCCAGAATTTAGTCTTTATCAATGTTACTGATTTTGTACATAAAAATTATATTGATATGAAAATAGTTCTTATAAGAATGACTTATTTTATAAGCAGTAATTAAAATGGGAAAAATGAGTAATTCAGCTTAATTGTATTTATATTTGCATTAGGTGTTAACTAATTTGCAGAAAATTTCTAGAATGCTCATATTCCAAAAAGGATGTAAGTGGCTTATAAAAACAGATACAATTTTTTAAATGAGGAAAACTAAATGTATGAATATTGAACCAGAAGTGAAATTAATATAAACAAAACCAGCAAAAATGCTGGTGTACTTGTTAGAAGTGGTCCACAGGTGTAGCTCATAATCACTGTAGGTTCCCTAGAAAGTTGTTCTGTTCTTTCAAAATAATTTTCATTTGACAGCTTTTACTGTGTGAAATGAACCTGTCCAGGTTTACTTCATTTGACACTTATCCCTTTATGGAGTCTGTGAACAATAAGAAAAAAAAAATCTTTTTCACTCACTTTTTTTTTAACTTATATTTTAGGCTCCGGAGTACATGTGCAGGTTTGTTATATAGGTAAACTCATGTCACAGATGATTTTGCCACTCAGGTACTAAGCCTAATACCCAATAGTTATTTTTTCTGATCTTCTCCCTCCTTCCAACCTCTACCCTCAAGTAGGCCTCAGTGTCTGTTGTTTCTGTCTTTATATCCATGTGTTCTCATCACTTATAAGTGAGAACATGCAGTATTTGGTTTTCTGTTTCTGCATTAGTTTGCTAACTATGATGACAAATCCTGTAAGAACTTACTAAGGGTAAATCTAACAGAAACCAGGATAGCTATACATAGCATTAATGTAAAAGAATTTTCTCTCTTGCAAAAAAAGTGTACAGATTATTTTGTCACCCAGGTACTAAACCTAATACCCAATAGTTATTTTTTCTGATCTTTTCCTTCCTCCTGACTTCTGCCCTCAAGTAGGCCCTGGTGTCTGTTGTTTCCCTCTTTTATGTCCATGTGTTCTCCTCACTTACAAGTGAAAACATGCAGTATTTGGTTTTCTGTTCCTGTAGTAGTTTGCTAAGGATGATGGCCTCCAGCTCCATCCATGTTCCTGCAAACGACGTTATGTTGTTATTTATTATGGCTGCATACTATCCCATTTTCTTTATCGAGTCTACCATCGATGGACATTTAGGTTGATTCCAATTCTTTGCAACTGTCAATAATGCTGCAGTGAACATATACATGCATGTGTCTTTATGGTAAAAACAATTTGTATTCCTTTAGGTATACAGCCAGTAATGGGATTGCCAGGTCAAATGGTATTTCTGCTTTTAGCTCTTTGAGGAGTCACTACGATGTTTCTCCAATGGTTGAACTAATTTACACTCCCACCAACAGTGTATAAGCATTTTCTTTTCTCCACAACCTCACCAGCATCTGTTATTTATTGATTTTTTTTTCTTTTTCGGGGGTTGGGGGGACAGAGTCTCGCTGTGTCACCCAAGCTGGAGTGCAGTGGTGCACTCTCGGCTCATTGAAACCACCGCCTCCCAAGTAATTAGAATTACAGGCACCCACCACCACACCCGGATAATTTTTGTGTTTTTAGTAGAGACTGGGT
Organism: Cacajao melanocephalus; assembly: GCA_963573385.1. Lineage (NCBI taxonomy): Eukaryota > Metazoa > Chordata > Mammalia > Primates > Pitheciidae > Cacajao > Cacajao melanocephalus. The sequence goes on from CAUYLG010032008.1 coordinate 36,911, forward strand.
TTCGCCATGTTGGTCAGGCTGGTCTTGATCTCCTGAGCTCAGGTGATCCGCCTGCCTCAGCCTCCCAAAGCACTGGGATTATAGGTGTAAGCCACCATGCCTGGCCGTATTTATTCACTTTAATAATACCCATTCTGACTGGTGTGAGATGGTATCTCATAGTGGTCTTCATTTGCATTTCTCTAATGATCAGTGATATTGAGCTTTTTTTAATATGCTTGTTGGCTATGTGTGTGTGTTCTGTTGAGAAGTGTGTTCATGTCCTTTGCACACTTTTTATAATGGGGTTATTTTTTCTTGTAAATTAGTTTAGGTTCCTTATAGATGCTGGATATTGGACCTCTGTCAGTGCCTAGTTTGTAAATATTTTTTTTCTATTCTATAGCTTTATCTTAGAAAAAAAAGAAAAGAACGAGTCACACTCTGTTGCCCAGGCTGAAGTGCAGTGGCACGATCTTGGCTCACTGCAAACCTCTGCCTCCCGAGTTCAAGCAATTCTCCCCCACTCAGCCTACCAAGTAGCTGGTACTACAGGCATGTACCACCGCGATCGGCTAAGTTTTTGTATTTTTAGTAGAGATGGGGCTTCACTGTGTTAGCCAGGATGGTCTCAATCCGCCTGCCTCGACCTCCCAAAGTACTGGGATTACAGGCGTGACCAGCTTGTTTTCACTCTGTTGGTAGTTTCTTTTTCTATGCAGAAGCTTTTAAGTTTAATTAGATCCCATTTGTCAAATTTTGCTTTTGTTGCAATTGCTTTTGGCATCTTCATCGTGAAATCTTTGCCTATCCCTATGTCCAGAAAGGTGTTGCCCAGGTCGTCTTCCAAAGTTTTTATAGTTGTGGGTTATACATTTAAGTCTTCAGTCCATCTTTAGTTGATTTTTGTATATGGTGTAAAGAAGGCGTCTAGTTTCAATCTTCTGCATAGGGCTAGCTACTGATCCCAGCACCATTTACTGAATGTTCTTTCCCCATTGCTTGTTTTTGTCAAGTTTGTCAAAGATCAGATGGTCCTAGCTGTGTGGCCTTATTCTGGGCTCTCTAGTCTGTCCCATTGGTCAATGTGTCTGTCTTACCAGTACCATGCTGCTTTGTTTACTGTAGCAGCCTTGTAATATCATTTAAACCTGGATAACGTGATGACTCCAGCTTTGTTCTTTTTGTTTAGGATTGTTTTGGCAATTTGGGCTCTTTTCTGTTTCCATGTGAATTTTAAAATAATTTTTTTTAGTGCTGTGAAGAATGTCATTGGTAGTTTGATAGCAATGGCGTTGACTCTATAAATTGCTTTGGGCAATATGGCCATTTCAACAATATTGATTCTTCCTATCCATGAGCATAGAATGTTTTTCCATTTGTTTGTGTCGTCTCTGATTTCTTTGAGCAGTGTTTTGTAATACCTTCCTGGTTAGCTGTATTCCTAGGTATTTTATTCTTTTTCTGCCAATTGTGAATGGGATTGCATTCCTGGTGTATAGAAATACTAGTGATTCTTGTACATTGATTTTTGTATCCTGAAACTTTGCTGAAGTTGTTTATCAGTGGAAGGTGCTTTTGGGCCAAGACCATGATGTTTTCTAGATACAGGATCATGTCATCAGCAAACAGGGATGGTTTGAGTTTCCTCTCTATTACATTTGCATGCCCTTTACTTCTTTATCTTGTCTGATTCAACATACTGCCAGCACTATTTTGAATAGGAGTGGTGAGAGGATATCCTTGTTGTGTGCTGGTTTTCAAGGGGAATGTTCCAGCTTTTGCCTATTCAGTATGATGCTAGCTGTAGGTATGTCATAGATGACTTGTTATTTTGAGGTATATTTCCTTAATGCCTAGTTTATTGAGAGTTTCTTACATGAAGGGATGTTAGACTTCAGCAGAAGCCTTTTCTGCATCTATTGAGATGATCATGTGGTTTTTGTCTTTACTTCTGTTTTGTGATGAATCACATTTCTTGATGTACATATATTGAACCAGTGTGGCTTCCCAGGGATAAAGCTTGCTTGACAGTGGTGGACTAGCTTTTCTGTGTGCTGCTGGATTCGATTTGCAGGTATTTTATTGAGAATTTTTGCATCAGTGTTCATCAAGCATATTTCTTTTTGTTTGTTTGGTATCAGGATGATGCTGGCTTCATAGAATGAGTTGGAGAGGATTCCCTCCTCCTCAGTTTTTTTTCAGTAGGAATGGTACCAGCTCTTTGTAGAATTCTGTGAATCCATCTGGTCCTGGGTATTTTTTGGTTGGTAGGCTACTAATTACTGATTGAGTTGTGGAGCTCATTGGGAATCAATTTCTTCCTGGTTCAGCCTTAGGAGGGGATATGTGTCCAGAAATTTATCTGTCTCTTCTAGGTTTTCTAGTTTGTTTCACCCACTTCTAATTAAAATTTAGCAATTCCTTCTTTAATGAATGTAGGCAGGAAAACTAGTATCTATGACTTTGTTACTTAGAAAAATTACAGATGTTTGTATCATATTGTAGTTACCATATATGTCAGAATATTTATTCTCATCACTACTTTGAAATTGTGGTAATCATTAGGTGCATTGCTGAATCCTTATTATTTAATGTGTTACTAAAGAAACACTTGTTACTATATCATAGCTTTGTTTTTGTAATAGTATGATAACTATTTCAGGATAACTAGTGGCTTTAGCATCCATTAATGGTCTTGCCTAAATCAAGTTATGTTTATTATAGTGGTTGCAAAATGGTGATTAATTTTTATCTTGCTCAAATATATTGGTTGGCATTCTTGTGTAAAAACAAGCTTTCCCTTCTCCCCCTCTCTTACTTTTTTTCTTTAAGTACTTGTAGACTCAGATTTTAAATCATTGTGTTAACATTCATTCTTATGATCGTGAAATCCTCCCAAATTAGGCCAGTGGAAGTGCCTTTAAAGTAGTTTATTTTACCTTTCCATATGTCTTCGTTAGTGTTTAAGCAGTGCTCTACTTTCTTGTACAGAAAGCTCATCCAGGCTTACCAATATGCTTTCTCTGCTTCAACCCTGGCATAATTATAGTGGGAGAATGGGATTTAGAAACTAGATTCTGAATATTAGATATGCTCTTTGTTACTGTGGTGTCACAGCTTTGACATCCTTTCTCATGAAACCTCTAGTTCTAATCCATCACTGCAGGGTTTTTTCCCTCCGTTCCCTCATTCTGAATTTGTATCTCCCAGCAACTTTAGTTTATTTGCCATTTGCTCAGCTCTTAAAAATTTAGGATATTTTTGCAGTTCTTTTTTTTTTTTTTTTTGTCCTGAGAATATTACCCATCAAGATTATTGTAGTCAGAATACTATATTCAAATGTTATTGAATTATTGGTTTTCCTTCTGTGTTATTTGACATTCAACTAGATTAGTTTAACAACTTTCAGAAGTGAAAACTACAATGAAAGATATGCTCAGACATCCCATCTCATACTTAAAGCATCCACCTGTTCCAAACCTTCTGAGGTTTTATTCGTTTCTGGTTTATCCTTTCTGCAAAAATAAACATATATGACAATAACAAAATCTCTTCAAATCAGTTTGCAAGATTTTTTTTTCTTAATGGTGGAAGATTGAGGAAACATTCAAAAAGTAAGACCATCAGATATTTGAAGAACATGATTAACAAACTTGCCCACTCATCAACATAGATGTAAAATCCATATGCACAGTCAATTCTCATTTGTAAATTCTTTGTCTCTGAATTCACCTAACTTACTTGTAACCCTACAATCAATACTTGTGGCAAAAAAATTGAGTCACTGTACACACAGACTTCCCAGCTGACATCTAACAAGGTGAGCTATGCCATCTTGTTTCTGCTCTCTCACACAATACTCTTTTCACAGCCTGTTTGGTGTTAAATTTTTTGTTTGTGCTTTTTGTTGATGAGTTTGCTTTTAAAATAACTCCCACATATGGTGTTAAAGTCTAGTGTTCCTAAACACAAGAATGCTGTGTTGTGCCTTACAAAGAAAATACATGTGTCATGTAAGCTTCCTTCAGGCATGAGTTATAGTGCTATTGGCTATGAGTTCAATGTTAGTGCACCAACAATATGTATTAAATATAGTGCTTTTAAATAGAAACACATAAATTCAAAGTATGTGTTGATGAAAATGTTGTGACCAGAGACCTAACCCTGTAGTTTCCATGAGAGCCATTGTTCAGCATTCATTAATTCAACATTCATGGTCACTTTATAGAACCAAATGACAACAATTAGCCAGAATTAACTGTATATACCAGAGACATATAAAGCAAATCCTTCAGATTATGAAAAGAATAATATATCGAAACCAATTTAGGACCTTCCAAAGAATACAAGATTGATTTCACACTATACAATTTATGAATTTTTTTCTACCACATAAACAGATTAGTCATATCTGCACAAATATATAGAATGCATTTGGTAAAATTCCACATGGATTTGTGTCAAAACTTAGAAAAACTACCCTAGCTAAGCATAAAAATGACTTCAAGAAGTCCTGGCCAGAGCAGTCAGGCAAGAGAAATGAAAGGAATTAAATAGGAACGGAGGAAGTCCAGCTATCTCTGTTTGCAGGTGACATGATTCTATGTCTGGAAAACCCCATAATCTGCGAAAAGCTCCTAGATCTGATGAACAACTTCAGCAAAGTTTCAGGGTAAAAAATAAATATACAAAAATCAGTAGCATTCCTATACATCAGACATTCAAGCTGAGAGGCAAATCAAGAACACAATCCTATCCACAATTGCCACAAAAAGAATAAAATACCTAGGAACACAGCTAATCAGGGGAGTGAAAAATCTCTGCAACAAAAATTGCAAAATACTGTTCAAATCAGAGATGACACAAACAAATGGAAAACATTTCATGCTCATGGATAGGAAGAATAAATATTGTTGAAATGGTCATACTATCAAAGCAATTTACAGATCCAATGCTATTTCCATCAAACTACCAACTACATTCTTCACAGAATTAAGAAAAACTATTTTAAAATTCATGTGGAACCAGAAAAGAGTCCAAATCACCAAGGCAATCCTAACCAAAAATAACAAAGATGGAGGCTTCACACATTCCTCAACTTCAAATGATACTGCAAGGCTACAATAAACAAAACAGCATGGTACTGGTACCAAAACAGACACATAGACCAATGGGATAGAATAGAGAACCCAGAAATAACACCTACAACCATCTGATCTTCAACAAAGTCGACAAAAGCAATGTGGACAGGACTCGCTGTTCAATAAATGGTGCTGAGATAGCTAGCCATATGCAGAAGATTGAAACAACGACCTCTTTCTTACACCATACACAAAAATCAACTCAACATCAATTTTAAAAACTTAAAATGTAAAACTATAAAAACATTGGAAGATAACCTACAAAATACTGTTCTGGACATAAAGCCAGGGAAAGATTATGACAAAGATGCCAAAAGTAATTGCAACAAAAACAAAAATTGACAAATGGGACCTAATTAAACTACAGAGCTTTTGTATAGCAACAGAAACTATCAACAGAATAAACAGACAACCTACAGAATAGGAGAAAATATAACTATACATCTGACAAAGGTCCGATATCCAGCATCTATAAGGAACTTAAATTTACAGGCAGAAAACAACCCCATTATTGGCAAGGAACGTGAACAGACACTTCTCAAAAGAAGACAAATGTGTCCAGCAAGCATATGAAAAAATGCTCAACATCACTAAATGTTAGAGAAACACAAGTCAAAACAACAACGAGATACCATCTCACAGGCATCAGAATGGCTATCATTAAAAAAGTCAAAAAATAACAGTTGCTGGTAAGGTTGCAGAGAAAAGGGAGTGCTTATACACTGCTGGTGGGAATGTAAATGAGTTCAGCCATTGTAGAAAGCAGTCTGGCAATTCCTCAAAGAACTTAAAACAGGATTACCACTTGACTCAGCAATGCCGTTATTCAGTACGTATTCAAGGGACTATACATCATTCTACAGTAAAGACACATGCACACATGTTCATCACAGCACAATTCACAATACCAAAGACATGGAATCAACCTAAATGCCCATCAACAGTAGACTGGATAAAGAAAACGTGGTATATATACACCATGAAATACTATGCAACCATAAAAACGAAAGAAATCATGTCTTTTGTAGCAACATGGAAGGAGCTGGAGGCCATTATCCTACACAAACTAATTCAGGAAAAGAAAACCACATACTGCACTTTCTCACTTGTTAGTGGGAACTAAGTGATGAGAACACATGGACACAAAGGGAGAACATACACTGGAGATTATTTAAGGGTGGAGACTGAGAAAAGGGAGACGATTAAAAAAAAAAAAACTACCCATTGGGAACTATCCTTATTACCTGGATGACAAAATAATCAGTATGCCAAAGTCCCTGTACACCAAACTCCCAAGACACATAGTTTACCTATGTAACCTGCACATGTACCCCTGGGCCTAAAATAAAAGTTTAAAAGAAAGGAACTTTAACTTTATCAAGGATAGTATGTAAAACCTATACCAGTTTTTATATTTAATGATGAAACACTGGAATGTTCCTTCTGAGATAGGGTTAATAGTGTGCATCCACTTGCCCACTTCTATCTACTAACATATTGGAAGTCCTGGGCAGAGCAGTAAGGTGAAAAAAAAAAATGGATGGGTAGGTGGGTGATAGAGGACAAAACACAAATGTCATTTTTCCCAGGTTAGGAACTTATGTACCCAGAGTACACAAAATAATATGCAGATAAGCAATTGAGATAAAACACATTTAGTAAAGCTGATGGATCTAAAAAATATGTGTAGAGTAACCACCCCCTCTTCACAGAGAATGCCAAGAACCCCTATGGAGGCCTAAAACCACAGATATTACTGAATCCTATGCATACTGTGTTTTTATACATATATACCCATGATAAAGTTTAATTTGTAAGTTAGGCACAATAAGAATAACAATAAAATAGAACAATTATAACAAAATACTGTAATAAAAATTATGTGAATGTTGTATCTCAAAGTATCTTATTGTATTTCACTTACCCTTATGATGCGAGATGATAAAATGCCTATGTGATGAGATGAAATGAGGTGAATGACGTAGGCATTGTGACATAGCATTAGGCTACTATTGACAGTCTGACCATACATCAGGAGGAGGAGGATCATCTGCTTTCAGTAATCTAGATCATGAAGCTATGCTGGTTAAATATCAGGACCGTATGATATCCTGTTAATGACTAATGCAGAAAGCGTAGATACTTTGGACAAAGAGATGATTTACGTCCTGGGTCTGATGGTGTGAGATTTTTACCATGCTACTCAGAATGTCACGCAATTTAAATCTTACGAATTGGTTTATTTCTGGAATTTTCTGTTGAACATTTTTAGACCATGGTTAACTGCAGATAATTGAAACCACAGAAGGTGGAACAGCAGATAAGGGGGGACTATTATATCCAAAGTCAGTTGCATCTGTGTAATCAACAACAGAAAATTAAGTTAAAAAAAAAAGTACAGTGTATCTATGGGGAAAAAAGATAAAAGCATCAAAAACTAGGAAATACCAAGGAATGTAACTCGAGCAAAAGATGTGAGGGAACTTTTTAGAGAAAATGATCAAAACTATTGACAGTTTTTATAAGTAAATGGATAACTATCCATGTTCCTGGATTTGAAGATTCAACATTGTAAGGATGTTAATTCTCCTTAAATGATCTTTAGACTTAATGCTAATACTAATAAAAGTCTTAAATGTACCACTATACAGCAGTGAGAGTGAATTATAGAAACACAGACAACTCAAAAACATCAAGTGAAAGAAGCAAGTCAAAAAATGTAATATAAAACTAAACTATAGGTATTCAGTCATAAGTAGTTAAAAACCAAGGGAATAGTTATCCCTAAAATAAGGATACTGGCTACATTTTGGAAAAATGTGAAGGATGTCATCAGGGAGGGGCATGCTTCCAGGGTGCAGGCATAATGTCTTGACCTGGGTGGTAATTACATGGACACTCACTGTGTGACTATTCTTTAAACTGTGTATATTTTATGCAAATAAAAAATTAAGGAGCTAAGCTAAAGAATGTGAAATAGGCTGAGTATATTACCAAGAATTGATCAGTTATTAAGCTAATCCATAAGATTAAGTTATTGGTGATTGCTCCATAATGTTGAATTAACTTGAATGGTTTAGGATACTTCATCCAGATAGAAAATTCAATTTATAAGAAGCATGTATTTTTTAAGACTCTCAGACATGTATTGCTACTCAGTTTACTAGAATCTATCTTACAGAAATTAGCATATAGCAAATTCTGCTTTTACTATGCTTTGGAAGATCATTAGTGGAAGAAACACAAAAATTTTATTATATAACATGGTAATAATGAACAATGATATCTACCACTGTTTGAGCACTTACCATGTATATTATTAATTTGGGAAAAAAGTCTAAGGGTGACTACCACTGTTATCCCAGTATATTACATGTTAAGCGTCAGAATCAGATTATGATCTTAGCCTTTCTGATTCCAGAATTCTTGTTCTTAACCATAGCCCAATTAAGGTTTAGAATGACTATTTAGTAATATGTATAGTAATTCATAGTGTTATAGATTCTCATTTTTTACTCTCACTTTATCATGAGTGTAGAATGAATTTTTCCAGTGACTACATACCATGTGATATTGCAACAGCCTGAGTGCAAAAGCAGATATTAGAATTCATTTGTCTTCCATTAAGCCAGACATTAGAGAATTGAAAAAATATATTTTTTCAAAAAGGAGGGTATGGGGGTACCAGGCACAGTGACTCATGCCTGCAATCTCAGCACTTTGAGAGGCTGAAGTGGGAGGATCACTTGAGCTCAGGAGTTCAAGGCGAGCCTGGGCAATATAGCAAGACCTTGTCTCAATTTTTTTTTTAATAAATATATATAAAACAAGACTGTACTTTTTTACTATCCTTTTAAGTCTAATAAATGAATTTTTTAAGACGTCTTAACTTCAAATATGGTGATTATTAATAGATACAACTCACAGAAATGAAAGCTTTTGAGACCCTCAGTAATTTTTAAATGTGTAAGAGTCCTGAGACCAAAAAGTTAAAAGAACCAATAATCTACATAATTTCTTATATTCTCATATTTGTTCTTATAAAATATCTGTTTTTAGGTTGCTACAAGCCTCAGGAAAAATCAGATTACTTGATGTTGGCAGCTGCTTTAACCCATTTCTGAAGTTTGAAGAATTTCTAACTGTTGGCATAGACATTGTACCTGCTGTAGAGGTATGCATAGTTTTGTTTTCAGGCTTCAGTATTTTACATGTATATTTACAAAAGAAAAGCACTTTCTTTGCATCCCTAAAATAGCAAATATATTTCCTGTGTACCCATTAAGAAGAGATTTCGATTCAAAACTAAATAAATTTTGTGAAAATTTGAGCATTTAAACAATTTTGTCTTTATTTTCTTTATCATCTAAATTGCCATAGTCTAGAACTATGTTATAGCAAAATCATTGGAATTAAGAAACTTCAGCTGGGCACAGTGGCGCATGCCTGTAATCCCAGAACTTTAGGAGGCTGAGGCAGGTGGATCACCTGAGGTCAGGAGTTCAATACCAGCCTGGCCAACATGGTGAAATCCTGTCTCTATTTAAAAATACAAAAATTAGCCAGGTGTGGTGGCAGGTGCCTGTAAATACCAGCTACTTGAGAGGCTGAGGCAGTAGAATCGCTTGAACGCGGGAGTTGGAGGTTGTGGTGAGCCAAGATTGCACCACTGCATTCCAGCATGGGCAACACAGTGAGACTCCATCTCAAAATAAAAAAGAAAGAAACTTCAGAGTACAGACTTCCCCATAGCTGTTGTGTTTGGATTTTGCATTTTGTTGTCTTTGGTTTATTATTTTCTTTTAATGCATCTCTTTCTGAAATATACAGTGTTGTAGAGCCATTATGGAATGGTAGAAAGAGACAAGGGCTTTGGCGTCAGCCAGATTTTATTAAATCCAGCTTGTTTGTACTTGAGTCAATGAAACTACTTAACATTTGGCCTGGTACATTATAGGAACTTAATAAATAATAGATACTATCCTTTCCTTTGAGAATGTTCCTGTGGGTCAGTCATTATGACACTATCATTTTAATTCAATGAAGCAGGATCACCTCCTTATCAGCTTGAACTTTTTTTTTTTAAGACAGAGTTTCACTCTTGTTGCCCAGGCTCAAGTGCAGTGGCATGATAACTCACTACAACCTCTGCCTCCCGAGTTCAAGCGATTCTCCCGCCTCAGCCTCTCAAGTAGCTGGGATTACAGGCATGCACCACCATGCCCAGCTGACTTTTTATTTTTAATAGAGACAGGATTTTGCCATGTTGGTCAGGCTTGTCTCAAACACCTGACCTCAGGTAATCCACCTGCCTCGGCCTTCCAAAGTGCTGGGATTGCAGGCATGAGCCATCGCACCTGGCCACCTTGAACTTTCTTTTACCTTAATCGTGTGATGCCAGGAGTTTGTGTTAAAGGCATTTTTTAAAGGTAGATGAATTATTTATATCAGAACAAGTTAGATTTTTTCCAGAATAACATAAATTCATTATGTTTAACATTTTACTATTGTTAGACCTCCAGACACAAAAATTTTTACAAAATGCATTTAAATGTTTACAAAATTCAATGTTATTTTAAAAGTATGGATTAGAGTATAAACTCCTTGGGTTAGGGATTTTTTTCCTCCACTGCTGTATTCCCAGAACCTAGAAGAGTACCTAATATATTTAATACTTTTTTAAATAAAAGAATAGAATCATACTTCGAACCTAGGTTTGAACCTCTCCATCACCATTTTCTAGTCTCTAATCTTCAGTTTTCTCATCTGTATAATGGGATTAGTAATAGACCACATTTTATAGGATGTTGTAAAGCACCAAGCATAGTACCTCTTAATAGTGCCTGCTAAATAAATGTTTTTTGTTACTGAAAAAGTTCCTGCATAAAGATTCAACTTTCATTTGAGACTTTAATTATGTATCATTTTGATGAGCATGACTAAATAGATTAAATCTATATGAGTAACACTGAGGAACAACCAACTCCTAAAACCATTACTGTTATTTCTACTTCTGTTTTCTCTATGCTAAAATCACTGTTCTTAGCTTACCACTGCAGAGAATTTTTGTGCCATCAGGATCTACAGTTTTAAAGCCCAAGTGGCTTCATGCATGGATTCTCTTCCCTTCCTTCCTCAAGACACACATGAGAGATGTTCTTCAGGGACTGCAGAGACATCATGACCATTTGATTTGATCCTTAAGCTTAATATTAAATCTAGTTATGGATAGGGCTATAAACTTTGAATTGTATAGTCACTAGGGAAGACAAAAGAACTGCTAGTAACTTAAGTAGTAGAATCAGAGTTTCACAGTTCAGAATTCTATAACTAATTTTAACTAATTTTAAAACAGTAAAAGGACTAACTCTTCCAGCCAAGATGGGATAACATAGACCAGATTTATTCTCTTCCCCCACTGAAGCAACAAAAAGAGTGGACTGAATATTTAAAATAATGTTGATACTGCACATCAGATAATGAAGGACAGTGAGCTCTGAGAGATGGAAAACAAAATGAGATGAGCCCTACAATTACTCTAGGATACTGCCTTGAGAGTTTCCAGGATGTAGCACAGAGAAAAACCCAAGCAGAGTCTAGGTCATTCCGTGAATTGTGAAGATGACATTGAGAGTCCTAGGAGACCAAGGCAGCTAGAGTTCCTAGAATAGTCTACTGAAAATAAGTAAACCATAGAGGGAAAACTCCAGAGGCCTGCAAAAGGTCCCCTTTGAATACTCAGCTGAGTATAGATAAGCATACATGTATATGAGAAAACTACATGAGACTCAAGAAGGTACTGTCTGAAAGGATTAGAGGTTACAGTGGCTAGCACTCACAGGGAAGTGTTATTATTGTACCTGTTCCCACCAGCCATACTGGAACATTCAAGATTCACAGACATTGAATAGAGTACACAGAGAAGGGTCTTACCTCAATAATGGAGAATAATTTGCCTTAGATAAACACTGCTCTAGTCCCACATAACAGATCTTAAAAGCAAGACCCAAAAAGTGCAAAATGTCTCCAGGTATCTAACTACATCCCAGAACACAGTTCAGGAATATTTATAGCAATCCATAGCTGTTGTACCCACCAAGGTAAAATTCACCATGTCTAACATCCAAAAAAATTACAGCCATGCAAAGCAGTAAGAAAATAGGACCCATAGTGAGGAGATAAATCAGCTAATAATGACCAACCCTGAACTGACATAGAAACAAGGACATTAAAATAGAGATAATATCAGTTTGGGAAAATTCCTTGAGCTAAACATTTACAGTTTGTGCCCTTTCCTATATGTGTTATGCTTCAATATGGTTTTATTATTAAAACATACCAAAACTGTATAAAAAGCTAAGTAGAAACAGGAAAGTAGCTTAAAATACTCAAATCTATCATCTAGAGACAGATACTACAATGTGTAATGTGAAAATACATAGCAGATGGGATTACTGCATATTAGATATTGTAGAAGAAAAGGTAAATTGAAGATACAATAGCAACTATCCAAAGTGAAACAAAACATTTTTAAAATAGAAGAGCATCAGTGATACAAATCTAGTTAAATATAAGCATAATTAGAATCTCCCAGAAGGTGGGAGATTTGAAAAAATAATGGCCAATAACTTTCCAATTTGATGAAAGCTATTAACTCACAAATTCAGAGAAGCCGAACAAATCCCAAATGAAAGAAACATGAAGAAAATTACACCAAGCAATATCATAATCAGACTTTTAAAACTAGTGATAAAGTTTTAAAAGCTTAAAGTACTGAAAGAAAAAAGTCACCTAGAATTTTTATACCCAGCCAAAATATCTTTCAAAAATGAGATTTTCCTCAGATATATGAAAGCTGAAATACTTCAATATTAGCAACTTGTATCACAGGAAATGTCAAGCAGGATGTGCTTTAGTCAGGTAGAAATATGGATCTACACAAAGGAATGAAGAATACTAGCAGTGATAACTATACAAATAAAAATAAGATTTTTTCTTATTTAAATTCTTTGAAGATAATTTACTATTGTTTTGGGTTGCATTCTGTCACCCTAAAACAGATATGTTGTAGTTCTAACTCTAAACATGTGACTTTATTTGAAGATAGCTTTACCAAAGTAATCAAGGGTGATTAGAGTGACCCCTAGTTCAATGTGATTCTGGTATCCTTACAAAAAGGAGAAATTTGAACTCAGAAACAGGCACACAGGGAGAGCTTCACATGAAGATGAACACAGAGATCGGGGAGATGCATGTGCAAACCAAAGAACACCAAAGATTGCCAGCAAACTGCTAGAGACAAGGCAAGAGGCACTGATTAGATTTTCCTTCACAGCCTTCAGAAGGAAGAAACCTTCCCAAAATCTTAATCTCAGATTTCTAAGCCTCCAGAACTATGAGAAAATAAATTTCTATTGTTTAAACCACCCAGTTCATGGTACTTTGTTATAACAGCACTAGCAAACTAAAACAACTTAAGCAAAAATAATGATATAGAGAAGGATTTTTAATATAAATAAAATGAGAATGTAAGACAATAGCATAAAGGGTGGGATCAGAGAATCAGAAATACACTTGGCCCTCCATATGCTTAGATTCCACATCTGTGGATACAGTCAACCACAGATCAAAAATATTTGAGGTAGGGCATGGTGGCTTAAACCTGTAATCCCAGCACTTTGGGAGGCCAATGCAGAAGGATTACTTGAGCCCAGGAGCTTAAGACGAGCCTACGCAACACAGCAAGACCCCCCCTACAAAAAATAAAAAAGTTAGCCAGGCTTGGTACACTTGTAGTCCCAGCTACTCAGGAGACTGAGATGGGAGGATTGCTTGAGCCCTGCAGATTGAGGCTGCAGTGATGCAAGATTGTGCCACTGCACTCCACCCTGAACAACAAAGACCCTGTCTCAATAAATAAATAAAAATAACAATATAACAACAAAAACAATACAGTGTAACAACTATTTACACAGCATTACATTGTATTAGGTATTATAAGTAATCTACAGGTGACTTAAAATATATGAGAGGATCTGCAAAGGGTATATGCAGATCCACCATTTTATATAAGGGACTTGAACATCTGTGGATTTTGGTATGTACAGTGATTCCTGGAACCAGTCCACTGTGATATTAATACTTTGAGGTTCTTATCCATTAAGTGGTATAATATCACTTGAAGGTAGACTGATAAGCTAAAGCAACCACTAAAATAAAAGAGTTAATAAGCCAACAAGGCTGATAAAATCATAAAAAATTAGTTAATTCAAAAGATGACAGGAGGAAGGGAACAACAATCAAGGGGGACAAGTAGAAAATAAATAGCGAGATTATAGATTTGAAATCTAAGCATGTCAGTAAACACATTAAATATAAATGGCCTAAATACCCCAATTAAAAGGCAGAGACTGGCAGATTGGGAGCAAAAAAAGCCAAGGCACAAATATGTTGCCCATAAGAAAGGTACTTCAATTAGTAAGACACAAATAGAGTGAAAGCAAGAAGACAAAAGAAAACTGGCATGGCTACATTGAGATTAGAGAAAGTATTTTTCAGAGCAAAGAATATGATCAGGGATAAAAATAGCCATTCCATAATAATAAAAGGGTCAGTTCATCAAGAGTACATAATCGTAAACCAAACTTGGTCTATGTACCTAATAACAGAGCTCCCAAATACGTAAACCCAAAATTGATAAACTGTCAAGGAAATATAAACATTGAAATTATAGTGATTTCAGTACCCTTCTCAATAATTCCTAGAACAGGTACACTGAACATCTGGCAAAGAACTCACAATGGAAATTAGAACTTTTTTGAAATAAAAATACAGGATATCAAAATGCATAGATGCCACTAAAGTTACAAAAGTAGTTACTTAGGGGGAAATTATAGCACTAAACACCTTTATTAGATAATAATCTCAAAGCGATGACATCAACTTTTCAACTAGAAAAAAAAAAAGAGTACATTAAATCTGAAGAAAGAAAAAATAATGAAGATCAGAGCAGAAATCAAATGAAATAGAAAACTTTCAGAAAAACAAAAGGGAAAATTAATGAAGGCAAAAGCTGGTTGAGTAGTTCAATAAAATTGATAAACTCTAGCCTACTGATAGAAGAGAAAAAGGTAAAATCATGACAAGTTTTACCAACATTAAAAGGATAAGAAAATATGAACAACTTTATGCCAACAAATTACACAATTTAAATGGACTAATTCCTAGAAAGACACATAACCACCAAGCTTATTCATGAAGAAATAGATGAATGGCCCTAAATCTATTAAAGAAATTATGAATTGGCAGTTTAAAACTTTCCCACAAACAAAATTCCAGGCAATAATATCTGTATGTTAACATTTACCAAATAGTTAAGGAAGAAATAATATCAATTATATATATTCTCTTCCATGAAATTGAAATGGATGAAATACTTCCCAACTCATTCTATGAGGCCATTACTCTATCAAAATCAGAAAAAGATGTTACAAAACAAAACTATAGACCCATATCCTTTATGAATATAGATACATATGTTCTATACAAAATGTTAGCAAATTGAATCCAACAAGGTCTTTTAAAAGGATAATATATAATGGCCAAGTTTGGTTAATCTCAGGAATGCAAGATCTAATGGTCAAAAACAATATTTACCGTATTAACTCATTAAAAAGGAAAAGTTATTTGATCATTTCAGTAGGCAGAGAAAAGGCATTTGACAAAGCTCTGACAAAATTCAACATCCAGATTTTCCTGATTAAAAAAAAGAAAAAAAAACTCTCGGAAATGTAAGGGAATTTCCTAAATATGACAAAGGATATCTGAAAAATCTCCAGCTAACATCTTCCTTAACAGTGAACAAAAAATGCTTTTCTCACAAGAACAAGATAAGGATGTCTACTCTTACCACTTATATTTAGCATTTGTACTAGAGGTTCTAGCAATTCAATAAAGCAAGAAAAAGCAATAAACATCATCCAGATTGGAAAGAAGTAAAACTGTATTCACAGGTGTTGTTTTGATTGTTCTGTGTAATATTCCAAGATGCTCTTAGAACTAACAAGTGAGTTTAGCAAGGTTGCAAGACACAAGATCAATATACAGAAATGTGTTTTATATACTAGCAGCAATCAGAAATTTAAATTAAAAACAGTACCATTTACTCTAGCATCAAAAATATGAAATATTTTATATGTCAACATATATGAAATATGTAGCTCATAAATCCAACAAAAGTAGAAAAATCCACATGCTGAAAACTACAAATTGGGAGAAGTTAAAGATGACTTAGGCTGGGTGCAGTGGCTCACACCTGTAACCCCAGCATTTTGGGAGGCCTAGGCAAGTGGATTGCTTGACTTGAGCCCAAATGTTCAAGACCATGCTGGGCAATGTGGCAAAAACCCATCTCTACCAAAACAAACAAAAATTAGCCAGGTTTGGGGGCACTCACTCTCATGTGGTCCCAGCTACTCAGGAGCTTAGTGGGAAGATTGCTTGAGCCCAGAGGGCAAAGGTTGCAGTGAGCTGATCACACCACTGCACTCCAGCCTAGGTGATAGAGTGAGACCCTGTCTGTATAGAATCAGTGCAGTCCTGATCAAAACTCTTGTGGGCTTTTTTGTAGAAATTGAAAAACTTATTATAAAATTTGTGTGGAAATTCAAAGGACCTAGAATAATAGCTAAAAACAACTTTGAAAAGGGGCAGTGTTGGAGAGTAACACTACCTGATTTCAAAATTATTATAAAGCTACAGTATTCAAGACAGTGTGGTATTGATGTTCAAGAATATCAGTGAAATATAAAGATGTTTCACAAATAGGCCCAAACTTCGATACCTGATTTTTGCCCAAGATGGAAAGCATTGTCTTTTCCACAATGGTGTGGCCTTTTCCACAATGTCTTTTCCACAAAGGGATATCCATATACAAAAGAAGAAACTTCAGACCATACCACACTCCATATAAAAAAAAAAAGAACTCAAAATGTATCATAGGCCTAAATGAACAACCATAAACAATAAAACTGCTAAAGGAAAACATTGAAAAAAATCTTTATGACCTTGGGATAAGAAAAGACTTCTTAGACATGACTTTGAAAGCAACATCTAAGAAAGAACAAATTGATAAATTAGTCTTCATCAAAATTAAAAACTTCAGCTCCGCCAGTGACACTGTTAAAAGAATGAAAAGATAAGCCACATGATACTGAGAAAATATTTTCAAGTCGTATCTCACAAAGGACCTGTATCAATGTATAAAGAACTCTCTGGCTCACGCCTGTAATCCCAGCACTTTGGGAGGCTGAGGCGGGTGGATCACAAGGTCAAGAGATCGAGACCATCCTGACCAACATTCTGAAACCCTGTCTCTACTAAAAATACAAAAATTAGCTGGTTGTGGTGGTATTTGCCTGTACTCCCAGCTACTCAGGAGTCTGAGGCAGGAGAATCATTTGAATCCAGGAGGCAGAGGTTGCAGTGAACTGAGATCACACCACAGCACTCTAGCCTGGCAACAGAGTAAGACTCTGTCATTAAAGTTAAAGCAACCCGACAGAGCAAGACTCTATCGTTAAGTTAAAGCAACCCAATTACTTTTAAATGGGCAAAATATTTGAAGAGATACTTTCACATAGAAGATATCTGGATGGCAGGTAAGTCCAGGAAATGATGATAAACATCACTAACTCATTGGGAAATGTAGACTAAAACCACAATACCACTACAAAGCTAATACAATTACTAAAATGAAATAGATTAGCTACACCAAGGATAAGCATTTGGAGGAACCGAACTCTCACATACTCGGAACATGAAACTGCATAACCACTTTTGAAATCAGTTGGGAGTTATTTAAAAATTAAACATACACCACCTACGGTGATCCGGCCACCCAAGATATTTTCCCACGACAAAAGAATGTTGATTCAGACACTTGAATAGGAATACTCAAAGCAGCTTGAATTATAATAACCAAAAACTAGAAACAACCCAGATATCCTTAAACCAATATATATGGATGAAGCAAGTATGGTACATCCTTGATACAATGGGATGCCGTTCTGCAATTTTAAAAGGAATAAACTATTAATACCTGCAAGAAAAATCTCAAAATGATTACTTATGTAAAATTCTAGGAAATACAAACTAGTCTATAGTGATAGAAATAATATCAATGGTTGCCCGATAGCAGGGGAAGAGAAGGGAGTGACTACAAAGGGGCATAAGGAAAATTACGGGGTGTTGGATCTGTTCATTAACTCAGCCATGCCAATGGTTTCATGAGTGTAAAAATACGTCAGCACTTACCACATTTATGCTTTTGTGTCACTTATACATCAATAAAGCTGTCTTAAAGGAAAAAGGGAAGGCTGGGCGTGGTGGCTCACGCCTGTAATCCCAACACTTTGGGAGGCCGTGGCGGGTGGATCGTGAGGTCAGGGGTTCAAGACCAGCCTAGCCAAGATGGTGAAACCCTGTCTCTACTAAAAATTCAAAAATTAGCTAGATGTGGTAGCAGGCGTCTATAATCCCAACTACTCTACTCAGGAGGCTGAGGCAGAGAATTGCGTGAACCCAGGAGGCGGAGATTGCCGTGAGCCAAGATCAGGCCACAGTCCTCCAGCCTGGGTGACAGAGCAAGATTCCCATCTCAAAAAAAAAAAAAAAAAGTGGAGAGAAGGGAAGAAAAACATCTTTTTCTGGTAATATAACATTACTTTTCCTAATAGACAGTCCAGATGACTATGTGGCCAGCTTTTATATACACTAACAAGAACAAGGGATTAACGTTTTAGGTCATATCTTTGTTAGTAACTATTGATATATGATAGAGTAATTTTTATCCAATTTTAAAATTGCTCTCTTATTCTGGTTTATTTCCATCGTTTTAAGATTTAGCAAATTATGTAATGTTGTTGTTTTCCGTGGTCATTTGTCTAAATAAATTTAGTTTGTTCCAAACCAGGGATTAACTGTTTAATAGAATAAAAGTAATGTTGAGTGTTACTTTTTAAATGGTTAAAGTTAATGGTTTCAAAGACCTTAAGTTTTGGAATCATTCTGCTTGTACAAATTTTATAAGGCCTCTTCCATTATCCTCTTTAATTTATTAGATTCATCTTCATTTCATGGTATTTCTCATTAGGATTTTTACATTAGCTTGTTTTTGGTAACTGTAAATGATAAAGTAAATGCAAATATGACTAAGCTTAGAAATAAGTCATTCCTGTAAACTTCTACCCAAATTAAAATTCATATAAGTCCTAACCCAAAATAGACACTTAAATTATTTTTCATTTTAAATTGTTAGGCAAATTTTTAAATGATTAGTAGCAAGTCTCTAGACTTAATTACTCTGAGATTTTTGTGAGTAAAAGTTATGACTGAATAAATCTGTTCATGCTTAATGATTTAAAAGGAAAAATGTTTAATCAATGCTGGAATTACTATGATATGTGAAATACTTTGCTGAAAAGTCTATGTATTAAAGTGGAAATAATCTTGAAATTCTTAATATGCCTTGTCTTCTGTTTCTGCAGAGTGTCTATAAATGTGACTTCCTGAACTTACAGCTTCAACAACCACTCCAGCTTGCACAGGATGCTATAGATGCTTTTTTGAAGCAGCTGAAAAACCCTATTGATTCTCTTCCTGGAGAACTTTTCCATGTGGTTGTTTTCTCTCTCCTTCTTTCCTATTTTCCATCTCCTTACCAGCGATGGATTTGCTGCAAGAAAGCCCATGAACTGTTAGTGTTAAATGGTTTATTACTTATCATCACACCTGATTCCTCCCATCAGAACCGTCATGCTATGATGATGAAAAGCTGGAAGATTGCTATAGAGTCCCTGGGCTTTAAACGCTTCAAGTACTCAAAATTTTCACATATGCATCTGATGGCATTTAGGAAAATCTCTCTAAAAACCACAAGTGACTTGGTTAGTAGGAACTACCCAGGAATGTTATATATTCCTCAGGATTTCAACAGTATAGAAGATGAGGAATATTCTAACCCTTCCTGCTATGTTCGATCAGATATAGAAGATGAACAACTAGCATATGGTTTCACAGAACTCCCTGATGCTCCGTATGACTCAGATTCTGGAGAAAGTCAAGCCAGCTCCATTCCTTTTTATGAGTTAGAGGACCCCATATTACTTTTAAGTTAATGTAGAAGCAAAAGGCCCTTTCAGTCCAGGCTTCTAAACTAATTGCTTACACCAATTGGAAATACTAATATGAACTCATTACTTAAAACCTGGTTTGCATAAAAGAAATGCAAAGGTTTACAGAGTTTGCTATTTTTTTCTACTTCTCAATTTTAAAATTTATTCTTATATAGAAAGCTTAAAGTTTCATGCAGAGTGACTCATGTCATAGCAGAAACTACTGTTACTTTAGCATTTAGCACTATCATAGAAAGGTACCTTTTTCTCTTTAGTGCTATTGTGAAAAATGAAACATAATTTGCTGTATGTTTTCCTTTTCAGCTTTTCAATGTTAACTATAAACCCTTGAATGGGAAACTTTAAGATGTAGAAAGCTGTAGATTGCACTTTGATGACTCACAAGTTAAATGTGATACAGAAATAGGTTGGTTAGTTGTTTTGTGATGCTCTTATCTTTTTCTTTTTTCTATCTAAATTGTGATGTTACAGAAAGCCATTTTATGTTCCTTTTTTATCTGATGATCCAGTATTTCTTGAACTTTTTGTAATTGGTGATAATTCTTTTTCTTTCTTCCATTAAAAGCTCATTTGACAGCATCGGACATTGGGGGAGAGATTTCCCCCAAAGTATGTATTCTAATTTCTTTAGTCCTATCCAATAAACACCATTGCCAAAGTAGTATTTTCAAAACTTTGTGATTTGGGCCTTGGTGTGAAGTATATTTATCTGAGAGTTCACTTTTAGTTTTCTTAAACTTAGGTTTCATTTACAAAATTTTTTATTTAAGCAAGGAACAATATAATACTCAATAATGAGCTACTACACCTTTTTGAAAGGGTTTGCACTTGAAAGAGTTTGTTCTGTTGAAACCAACTTTAATAGGGTCCTCACCTTTCCGTTCAGGAGGTGCCGCACTACAAATTTCAAACTATATGGAAAAACTTAAAATTAGCCCTCTGTTGGTGATCTCATAAAATGGTTTTGACCTTTTGGTATCTTAATTTCTATCTAAACTATCAGAAAATTTTCTTTGAATATATCAATTAGTTGGCTGTGGGAATTTTCCCTTTCCACATTAATAAATGCCTTTCTGTGTTTCTGAATCAGAAGCAAATTTTTAGGGAAAAAGATATGTCCAAACAAGACAAGATTAGTTTAAACAGTGAAGGCCATTTAGTCCACATTGTCTTGTCAGCCAGCAATTGTCATGTAAACTATCATTTTTAAGAGTGCCACTGTGTGGATTTTGTTTTCAAGTGGTTATTACATTAAAATTACCTCATACTGAGGTTTTTGCACTGAAATATCACAGTTTCAGATTTCATGGTTAATGTGCGTATGTTTGTGTGTATGTTTTTAAAGGAAACTTGCATTTTCAATAGTTGATCCTAAATTTCATAAACTGCACTTCTTTACTCTGGTAAAACTGATGTTTTTGTGCTTATTGTGAATTGCCGTAGTTACCTTTGAATGTCAAACTTTATTTAGAAATATAAAACTTTTATCCTTTATGATATAAATGGTTGAGTGTATGTACCCAGTATTTCAAATTAAA
Source organism: Cacajao melanocephalus (assembly GCA_963573385.1). Lineage (NCBI taxonomy): Eukaryota > Metazoa > Chordata > Mammalia > Primates > Pitheciidae > Cacajao > Cacajao melanocephalus. The sequence continues at coordinate 58,766 of CAUYLG010032008.1, forward strand.
TTTCACATGCTAAATTAAAGTAACAAGATTGTAATTTTTTAAAGTCAGTTAATTAAACGCAATAAATATTGGTTGCTCAAATATGCCAGAAGTAACTTGAAATTTTTCATTTACTTTCAATAGCATAAGATTCCATAATATTTAGGATTGACTGTTCTTTCCAGTTAAGCACTACAGGATTATGTCTTGTAGCTTCCCCAAGAGAAGGGAGGGAGAAAAAAAAAAGCACTGTGTTGAGGATAATACAGAACTATTTTGGTAGTACCTTTTTTTTTACCATACTGTCTGCCTTTTGATTTGGGTAAATATGATCTTAAGAGCAAAGAAAATAATACACCAAATGAAAATGCTTTGAAAGTAAATGAAAACAGCGCTTTTGAAAGGCTGGTGTGATATGACCTTGGAGCCAGCCTTTGTGTTAACAGCTAAAATGTTGGTGCTATAAATTCTGATTGTTTACAGATGTTGATTCTGCTTATGCTCCAAAGTGTGCATGATGTATTTTAAGTAGTACTCTGAGGAAGTCTCTTTATAAAACCTACTACCACTTAGTATAAATTTGTTTGAATTTATATCATTTGTTACTGTAAATTCAGCTTATTCAAATTAGGTTGGCACAGATTTAAACTGATACACATTCCACCAAAGCCAATTGAGTGTTTAAGTATTGAAGTTTAAGCAGTCATTGCAGCTTGGTGCCAGATCATGTATGTAATGACAAGAGAAGTTAATAGGGCCTTCTAATACTGTATGGGTACTCTTAAGAATTATTTCATTTGGATATAAAGAAGTTATGAGGCCTCCTGTCACATTCACAACAGGTTCTTCAAAATAATTTTGTTGTTTCAAAAACAAATGGTAATCATTTGGTTGGATTCTTCAGGATCATGACTAGATCATGTGGTTTTACCTTAGTTGCCAAGTGGTGGGAGGTAGCATACCCGAAAATGTACGTGTTTGTTGTATTTTTTCACATTTTGTGAACAAAGCACATTTATTAAAAATTTTTAATTTTTTAGTATTCTTTGTCTGTTACTTGTAAACTGAAAGTTCTGTGGTCTTTGATTTATCTCACTAAGTGATTTCGGCATTGGGAAGCAATTTAGAACTTGAGTGACTTGTACAATTTTCCAACTGGATTTCATTTTTGTCAAATCCCTTAGTGTCATAAATTTATTCACTGAGATCCAGAGAACTCAAATGACTTCCCATTGTCATATATTGTCCTGTTTATGGCAGAAGCAGGGTAACAGCATAAATTCTAGTTCATCATATGTAAACCATATATTCTTCTCTTTCTTTGAAAGTAAATTACATAATTTTATCAGTGCTTTCAGGACAGCAGACATCTTTCTCGTGATATGAAGGGGTTTTGTTTTGTTCATTAAACAAATGTTTGAATTCTCCCATGTGCTATATGCTGAGGAAACAGCAAGGATTGGAGTGATCATAGTTGCCTGCTTGCATGGAGCTTATGATCTAAGCAAGAGTAAAGATAAGCATGCTACATGTACTTAGTATCCATATCCAAGAATGATTACCTGCCAATCCTGCAGTTTTGCCCCTGCTTAAAATCCTTAATTCACAGAAGTAGAACAGGAAATAAGGAAAGCTTTAAACACAAAACTAGCAAATTGCACATTGTGGATAAGAGAGATGTATTGTTCATTCCTCTAGAAAAGTGTAACCTAAATGTAAATTCTGATATGTAAAAGCAGAAAAAAAATGGATTCAAGCTTTTTGCTCCATTTTCCCGCACCTGAGCACCATGCAGCAATGCTATTCCTCTGCAAGAATTCGCACACTAGGTCAGCAGAAATGTAAATCAAAGATTTGGTTCCTTCTTGGTTTTGTAAATTGCTTGTTAGATGATAAAGGTGGAAAACAAATTTTGTTACTAAAAAAAACCCATAAGACAAACATTTACTATAAGGAATGTTTGTATTATAATTCTATTCTTCCAAAAACTGAATTACGATAACCATTACAGTATGATAGTTCATGTTAAAGTCATATCCATGAGCCACTGTGAATGCAAAGCTCCCTAAGCATATTAGTGGTGGCCATATATAACATATACACACTACAAAACCCAATGAACAAGCAGTCTACAATAGCTAACAATTTCATTACTTTTAAAGATCTCTAAATACATAAAAGGAGATATGCTGGTTTTTCTAAACTCTATTTTTCTCGTCAGAGAAATGCAAATCTCAACAATTAGAAAGCCTTTTACATTTACCTTAAACTTGGTTTGCATGCTTTTTTTTAAATTTGTTTCACAATTTCAGTAGGTTTTTGGCCGGGTGCGGTCGCTCACGCCTATAATCCCACCACTTTGGCAGGCCAAGGTGGGTGGATCACTTGAGGTCAAGAGTTCGAGACCAGCCTGGCCAACATAGTGAAACTTCATCTCTGCTAAAAATACAAAAATTAGCCAGGCATGGTGGCAGGTACCTGTAATCCCAGCTACTCAGGAGGCTGAGGCACAAGAATTGCTTGAACCTGGGAGGTGGAGGTTACAGAGAGCTTAGATCATGCCACTGCATTCCAGCCTGGGCAACAGAGACTCAGTCTCAAAAATAGAAAAAAATCTCATAGTCTTAAAAAAAAACTGTATGCATGTATTTTTTTAAATGATAATCTTGTTCCGTAATGGCACTATTGAGTAGTAACTTTAAGTAAATATAAGTTAAGCAGTTCAACGCATTTTGAATTTTATTTTAACCATAACACCTTTGCTAAGTTATTAGAAAGCTATTCTGCTTTTTATGATCATATAAAACACTTATTGGTCAATGCTTGTTTTTAGTAATCAAAAATGATAGCTGAAACTCTTGCACCATAAATTTTTAAGTTTTGGCCTATCAGTAGTATCAAAGATAGTACTATGTTTTTTAAGTTAAAACTACAAAAAATTAGGCCATAGGCATTGACTGCAGAATTGTTCTTTGAATTTGTCATTAATAATTTGAAAACCGTAAGACAAATATATTGTTGGATTGGAATGCCCATGTAAACCATAAAAATGGTAGGGAGCATTACCCCCCCAAAAATAAAACATCAGTAGTAGTTTCTAGATCCAGCCCTGTTTGCAACTATTCAGGGAAAAAAGCTAAGAAAATATACTTACAGCCTTTTATTGCATATATGTCATACAACCACGTAAATTACTCAGTAGTGTCCTGATGACATTATTTCTTCTCTACCCTTTGAACCAAGGGGAGGGGGTGTGGGAATCAGCTACTAAGAACATGATTTGTGGCCACAGAGATACTCTATATGAAGCTATAATAGAATCCACATTTAAGTTGTTTACATTTACATTCATCCCTAGACCTACAAACCCTTTTTACAGTTAGCTAATGCCCATTTCCACAAGGAAAAAGAATGTGAACATGACCATGGCCAGTATTAATTTCCTTCTCCCTAAACTCCTGTTCTATAATGCATCTCTGGATAAGACCTTTTGCATTGACAGGCTAAACATGAAAGAACGATGAAGTCAGGGGAAAAAAAATGGTTTCCAAGTTGCCACGGATATTTTCAATAGGAATCCAAGAGATAACTTGTTTCCTAAAACTAGGCATGGATGAAACATTCCTTGGGAATAAAGTAAATGGGTGATTACTGGAAAGAGGAAAAATCCTTGGGACTGTCTGCAAGAAGAAAGATGCTTAAGACAGAAAGAGGGCCCTTAGAGCTTAACTAACTGTATAAGGAGCTCTATATTCTCTGGCCCCACTGAGTCATTAGCACAGATTAAAGTACTGGCATACAGTGTGATGGAAGTAGAACAGGGACCTGGGAATTTGGAAGTAAGAAGACATATTTTGATAGGAAAGTGGAACGGTCTGGAGCTTGTAACCAGAAAAGGTGGAGGTCAGGAGGAGGGAAGGGCAGCAGGGAGGACCCTGTGGACCTAGGGAATGGTGCCAATTGGAATGAAGAGATACAGAATGGGAGTCAGGGTGTCACAAACCATCCCTTTGGTCTTAGGGTTAAATTAAACTGAACTGACATTAATTCTATAACTGAGAAAGTTCCAACAAATTACCGTAAAATGAAGAACAGGCTGGGTGTGGTAGCTCACACCTGTAATCCCAGAACTTCGAGAGGCCAAGGTAGGTGGATCACTTGAGCCCAGGAGTTTGAGACTGGCCTGGCAATATAGTGAGACCTCATCTCTACAAAAAAATTGTAAAAGTAAGCCAGGTACAGTGGCACACAGATGTAGTCCTACCTACTCAGGAGGCTGACGCACAAGGATCATTTGACCCTGACAGGCAGAGGTTGCAGAGAGCCAAGATTGGGCCACTGCACTACAGCCTGGGCAGCAAAGAGCTTGTCTGAGAAAAAAGATAAACATTTTCCTCCCTAAAATTTTTCAGATGAAAAGCAGCAACATTTTAACATCATGCTATAGAAGATAGCATTATAAGTAAATATAGGTTAATAGTAATACTACTGTGGGATACTATGTAATATACATTCCCCACAGAATGTGAAGCATGAAATTCAAAAGCAAGCAAGCACAAGTTTTGTGGCAAATCACTTCATGTAGAGTATTAACTAGGACATTATATACTTGGAGTTGCTTTGAGTAATAATGAATTTTCACTGATCTAGCAGGCCTTGTGATTCTCTTTTTATAACTATGAGGACTATTCATGGGATAGCTAACTCAAGTTAGAGGTCATTTGTGGCAATGATAACATAGTTAACTAGTCTACACTATTCAATATTCATTCACTAATTGAGAATTATTGTGTGGATTAGGAACTATAAGAAGCAGATGTCTGTTCTTCAGGGGCTGACAATGGGAACTTAAATACATTAGCATTAATACAAAGCAACAAATAAAAACTGAAACATTACAGAAAACATTATTGCACTACAGCATCTCGGGTTACATAGCAATGAAACCTGTTGACGAGTTTGACACACTCTTCATAACCCATCTAGAGGCAATTTATTTTAATATGGGTATCCCTTATCATAGAGGGGCCAAATGTAAATGATGTGGCCCCTCCCTACCTCTCCAATCCAGCTTCCCACCATTCTCTCTTCACCTTCTGTGTTAGAGTCCTAGGGGGAAACATACACAAACACATACACACACACACACACACACACACACACACACACACACAAATCGTGCCCACCTTTGCACTAGCTAGTCCCTCTACCTAGAATTTCTTCCTCCTATATTTGATTTCCATCGCTAGTTCATTTTTGTTATTCAAATCTCTGCTTATAAACGCCACATCTCTGGGACACCTTCCTAGTGCACATAATCAAAAATAGTCTCTTCACAGCACCATAAAGTCTCTGCATCTCTCTAATTATCTGAAGTTTATCTGTGTCCATGTTTGTCTACATATATGGGCAAAGCCCTTTTCTAGCCTGTGTCTTCCGCCTAAATATCTTGCATAAAGAAGGTGATTGATACATTTCCAAATGCAACTGTGATCATACAGGACCACTGCTGATGCTTAGTATGTGAATTTTTGGGGGTGGTCTGGTCCTGTTTATATTAATTAGTTTATTAATTAATGTGTTCTCATAATGAAGATATAGCTCAATTTATACTTCAGGAAAGTCTCAATTGGTTTGTATAAAGTGAAGCTTAGATCAATTCTAAATAACCTGGAGCCATATAATTCTTATTCTCCCTATTCCCACCCATTAAAATGAATTGTATCTAAACCTAAAATCCTTTCTTACCATGTCCGTCAGTACTTTCTCTCCAGTGGCCAACTCCCTCTCCCTGCTAATAATTTAAGTTTGTAAACCATTATTAGCTTTTACATCTTTAAAAGGAATATTTACCTAAATGATCTCTTCAACCCCACAAGAGAAGTGGTGATCCAGCAGTTTCTTTATTTGTGTAAAGGATATATGATTTGTACTACTTTCCACTGGCTTTTGTATCCAGAAAGATTTCCATCACTAACCCTGTGAAAACTTGCTGGGGCAAAGTTCTTCTCCAGACCTGTTTGATAATCCATAAAATTCGCTTTGCAAGGTTATTGATAGGTTTAAAAACAATGCCTATAAAGCAGATGACAATCTTGTCACATAGTAAGGATACAACATATAGTGACTATTATTTATTTTGGCAAAGTGCCTATAATAGCCCCATTCCTTCTCTTCATTCAGTCTTGCCTGCTCTGCACACATTCACTATTTCATCTCCACCGTCACCACCCAATTCAAAGTCTGACATCAACTCCTTAGAACCATACTGAGCAAGTTAATCAGCGTTAAATTTTCATATCTTCAATTTTTCTTCCCTTTGAATTCCCAGAAAATGATGTAAGATATACACAGTTCACTACAACCTATCCTGCAAGTTTTCACTGAAAACTACAAAACAAATCACAACACAAGATTGTCTTGTCTCTTTATATATGAATTCATAAAGACAGGGGACCACTTCTTCATTGTGTTTGAGTCAACTAATTATTAAGCCTGAGGGAGGGTTCCATAAATATAAACATGGCTGTTAGGCACTCTTGCATTGATAGAAAGAAATATTCAGGATTATGTAATTTATAAGAAAAGATGTTTAATTGGCTCATGCTTCTGCAGGCTGTACAGGAAGCATAGTGCTGGCATCTGCTTCTAGGGAGGCCTCAGGAAGCTTTTACTTGTGGCAGAAGGCAAAGCAGGAGCAGGCACTTCACATGCTGAAGGCAGGTGCAAGGGAGAGTAGGGGAGGTGCCACGTACTTTAAACAACCAGATCTCATGAGAATGAACTCTCTACCCAGAGGACAGCACCACGCCATGAGGAATCCACCCCCATAACCCAAACACCTTCCACCAGGCCCCACCTCTAACAGGGGGGATTACATTTCAACATAAGATTTGGGTGGAGACAATTATCCAAACTATATCAACAGCAGTTAATGTGAACTAGGAGAGTTGCCAACTTTATTTAAGAGTAGGATGGGATTAGCAACATCACAGCATTAAATAGGAAGAAAACCCTTGAAACATCTTAATTCAGTTTATAAAGCACTGACTTCATGAGCTATAAAAGCACACCTAATGTTGCTTCTATTATATTCCACATTACTCAGATCTAACTTCATCCATGGAGAATATTTGTTCAAGGCATCAACTAAAGATATTGATGGCACTGCTACATACACAAGAACAGATTGAAGACTTAGTATCCCCTTTTGACATGACAAATAGCCTAAAAAGTTACAACAGGAGCAACAGAAAAAGAAACATGTTTATAAAATGCCATCCAGTTCTAAATAACGTGATTTTTTGTTTGTTTTTTGTTTTGTTTTGTTTTTTGTGTTGGAATCTCACTCTGTCACCAGGCAGGAGTGCAGTGGCGCAATCTCGGCTAACTGCAACCTCTGCCTCCCAGGTTCAAGCGACTCTCCTGCCTCAGCCTCTCGAATAGCTGGGAAATAATGTTCTTTAATTATCATAATAGCTTAATAACATGTATTAATTACAAAGTAACTATTATGTATCTAGTATTGTGCTAAGCACTCTACAAATATTGCCTCACTATAAAATAAGTACTATTATCACCATTTTACTAGTGAGGAAAGTGAATCTTTGAGATGTTAATCAACTGTCTACAGTTACAGTTAGGAAAGTGCTTCATCCAGGATCTAACTCTCAGGCCTGACTTCAAAGCTTATGTTCACTCACCATATTATCTGAGTGACCTAATCAATGAAGCTGTCTAAATCACTATATATTTTTGAAATTAGTTTCATAAACATTAGACACTGTATATAGTGCTGTGAGGATGCAAAGCTGAATAAGGTATTTGTATAAATGTTTACATTACTGTAAGGGATTATTTTAGGTACTGAGTTAGATACCAAGATTAATCAGACACATTATGCCTTCAAGAAGCTTCCAGTCTAGTAGGGAAGACAAAATATACACATGAGAATTATAATGCATGGTAATAAAAGAGATGTCACAAAAGAAATTGAAGAAAGAATCAAATATTCTCTCCTTTAAAAACGCACAAGAGCCAGGTTTAACAGCTTAATTTTGTCAAACTCGAATGATTTTTCTGAAGTCTGTTTTAAAGCATTGAAAAAGAAGAAAACTTTTCAGCTACAGTTTTGTTTCTAAACTTGGAGAGCACACAGATAAAACCATAGGCTATGTTAATTTTCTATTGCCACTCTAAAAAGCTTTAGTAGCTTAAAACAACACAACTCTATTACCTTACAGTTCTGTAGGTCCGAAGTCCAACGTGGGTTTCAATGAGCTCAAATCAAGGCGTCAGCAAAGTTGCATTCTCTTTTAGATGCTCTGGAGGAGAATATATTTCCTTGTCTTTTCTAGTAGAGGCTGCCTTCATTTCTTGGCTCATGGTACACTTCCTCTGTCTTCAAATCCAGTAAAGTCAGCATTAGTCCTTCTCACATCACATCTCTCTGAACCCTCCTCTGTTGCTGCATCTCTAGTTCTCTGTCTCTAGTTGCAGCTGGAAAAGATTTTCCCTTTTTAAGGACTTGTGCAATTTGATTGGGCCAATGCGGAGAACCTAGAATAATCACTTTAGCACAAATTTGTTAACCTAACTCATATGTGCAATGTCCTTTTGCTATGTAAAGTAGCTTATTCACAGGTTTCATGAATTAGGACATCTTTATGAGGTCATTAGTCTGCAATTCACAGGATAATTTCATTTATAACTGTTAATGTCAAACAACTAAATAAAATATTAAGAAACCACATAAAAGTAACATGGCACGATTTATTACTACCCAAGAGTGTTCTTTTTTACAAGACTGAATTCAGGTAAGTATAATGTAAGTCACTATATCCACCAATTAAATTAACATATAAGTTAAAGAGAAAAGTCAAATGATCATCTGGATTCTAGAAAAAGCATTTATTTAACTTTCATATAATATGCTTTAACTAAGATTAATAGACGAAATCCTCCTTAACATCACAAAAGTCATCTACCACAAACCTATAGAAAACCTCATATTTGATTAACAAACACTGGTAGACTTTTATTAAAGACAGAAGAATCATGGTGCCCAATCTCACCATGACTGTTCAATGTTGAGCCAATATACTTACCTAATTCAGTAAGATAAGATAAATAAATGAGGTACAATAACTGGAAAGGAAGAGACAAAACTCATTATCTATAGATTCTAATATTGACTAAAAAGTGTAAAAGAAATGGCTGAAAAACTACTAGAACTGCAAGAAACTTCAAAAGAGTAGTTTTCCTAAAAATCAGCAAAAGCCAATTAGCAAATATAATGGGAAAAATCCTATTCAAGGTTGCAACAACAAAACAACTATAAAAATACTCATCAATAAGAAAAATATTTAAAAAGTTTTGAGACCTATTTAAAGAAAATATTAAAACTTTACCAAAGAACAGAAGACTGCAGAGACTACCAGCTTCCTGATAAGAAGACTAAACATCAGAGATATGCCTGTGCTTTGGGGAGATATCAAGATTTAGAAAATGTCCAATTTCCCAAATTAACCTAGAACTCACTGCAGGCTCAATCAAAATTCAAATAAAATTTTTGTATGGGTTTTATAAGCTAATTAAAATTTCATATGAAAGAAAACATGGACAGGGATAACAAAAATTTTTTTTGAAAAAGAATAAAGATGATGATATAAAAGAAGACTACAGGCCAGGTGCAGTAGTTCACACCTGTAGTCTCAGTACATTGGGAGGCCAAGGTGGGAGGGTTCCTTGAGTTCCAGAATTTGTGACCAGCCTTGGCAACACAGGAAGACACTATATCTACCAAAAATAAATAATTAGCTGGGCATGATGGCATGCCCCTGTGGTCCCAGCTATTTTGGGTGGCTGAGGGAGGAGGATTACTTGAGTCTGTGAGGTCAGGGATGCAGTGAGCCATAATCATGCTGTTGCACTCCAGCCTAGGCAACAGAGTGAGACCCTGTCTCTAAAATTAAAAAAGAAAAAAAAATAAATGATAGGAAATAAGTGCAAATACATTAAAAGAATAAAAAGTCCAGAAACTAATGTACATATAGGAATTTAGTATGACAAATATGACATTTCAAATCAGTAGAAAAATAATGCACAGTTCAATAGCATTGGTAGTAGACAATTCAATAAATAATAACCGTGAACAAAAATGGGAACTGACAGTTTGTATAAAAGGAAACACAAATGACAGTAAGAAAGAAAATAAGGAGCTCAACCTTACCAGTCATGAAAAAAATTAGCAAATTAAAACAACAAAGAAACACTATTTTTCATCCATCAGCCTGACAAAATGGAAAAATGATAAAATGCACTATTGATATAGGTATGGGGATATGAATATTCTCTTTCACTATTGGTAGAAATTTGGTATGAACCCAAAAAGACTTTTCGGAGAACACTTTAGCAGCATAACCATTTTGAATATGCACTTAACCCATCAACTTCTACTCTATAAACATATCACCATGTGTGTAAATTTTACACATTCACTGAAGTACTGTTCTTAATGATTAAAAACTGGAAAGTCTAAATGTCCATCAACAGAAAAAAAAAGTTACATAAATCTTGATAAATGTATTCTATACAGTTTAAAAAAATTTTTAAATGCACACACACAGTGGGTCTCTATGTTTTGTGAATATCTCTGAGAAACTTTTCTAAAAATGAAAAGCAAGTCAAACAATAGTACTACTGAAGGAACATAACAACCAAACAAAAAACAAAATTACGCATTTTTAAAAGAATTCTTATTTAGTGCATAGATAAAAGTGATGATTCTCAAAATTTAGTATATTTAAGAATGACCGAAGTGCAGCTTCCTAGTTCCTACTTCCGAGAGATTCCAATTCAGTAGGTCTGGGTTGATGCACAGGGACTTCCATTTTTAACTAGCTCCTCAGGTGATTTGAAGCAAGGGGTTTACCAGGAACATTTTGAAAACTGCTGTCTTAGATATACTACTCTTTGCAGTATACCAAAGAGTAATTCTGTGTTCCTATAGGTATGGGAATGGCTTTGGCAAAGCACTGAAGAACTCCCACTCTTTACTTTGCATGGTTTTAGTTGTTTGAATTCTGTGAATTAATGTAGTCTGTACATGTTTAAATTAAAATAACAACAGGAAAATAAATGAAAAAAACAACGTGAGGTGTCTTTAGTCACTCAACAGATAACATCTATGAGAATTCAAAGGAAGGCACCATTTGCACCTAGAGCACTCAGGGAAAACTTCCTCGAACAAATGGCATTTGAAATGAGCTTTGAAGGAAAAGCTAAGGTTACAGGACAGATAAAGCAGAAAAAAATATTCTAGGCAGAGAAATGAGATGAGAACACAAATAAGGGATATGAGGGCCCTTAATTAGGGAGCATTTCCAGCTGATAGAGTTTAGGGTGCTAAAGAGAAATATTAGGAATAAGAAATACAATAATGGTGAATGCGATATTTTTGGAAGGTCTTAGCTATCAAGCTGAAGAATCTGAACTCTATATAAACAGTGACCAATCACTGAAAGATTTTGAGCTAATAATTGTGTGCTAGATGCAGCCATAAAATAGAAAGATCATGTCTTTTGTGGGAACATGGATGGAGCTGGAGGCTATTATCCTTAGCAAACAAATGCAGGAACAGGAAATCTGTGTTACAGATGATGGCATGTTCTTACAATTGGGAGCTAAATGATGAGAACTTACCAACACAAAGAACAAAACAACAGACACTAGGGTCTACTTGAGAGGGGAGGGTAAGAGGAGGGAGAGGAGCAGAAAAAAATAACTATTGGGTATTGGGCTTAATTCCTGGGTGATGAAATAATCTGCACAACAAACCCCCATGACATGAGTTTACCTATAATCTGCACAACAAATCCCCATGATATGAGTTTACCTATAATCTGTACAACAAACCCCCATGACATGAGTTTACCTTTGTAACAAACCTTCACATGTAACCCCAAACCTAAAATAAAAGTTTTTTTAAAATTGTATAATCATTACACTATAATAGAATAATATTTTAGGAAGGTTGATCTGATACTAGAATGCACTAAAGAGGCAGGAGTTGGAGGGGTGGCTATAGTTCATTCCGAAAGAAATGAGCATGTATTTTGATAGAGGCAGTAGAGAGGAGGGTGGAGCTTGGGAGATGAGTAGAGAATACATAATAAGTGAAAGAGAGAGGTGAGAGGGGAAGGGTTTGTTTTCAGAGATACAGCTTTTAGACAAGTTTAAAATTTGACCTGGGTTTCCTGAGCGCTTGAGCTGTAACAGGCTTGGGAATCAGCTGCAGAAACCTGAGAGTTAATATCAAGATCTAACTAAGAGAGCAAACAGAGGAAGAGAGGACCAAAATAGACTCCAGGGAGAAGAAAACCTGTTTAAGAGAAAGTGAGATCCGTTTTTTATAAACTGGAACAAATAAAATGAAGAAAAATTAGTCAGAGATGTAGAATGAGAACTACAATATAGACCTTCCAAGCTAATAGAGAAAGAATGGTCCACCACACCACCACTCTCCACAACTACCCTCACCAGTCTTGAGTTTTCATTTCTCAATTGGTTAGAACAGTGGTTCTCAAACCCGGCATTTATCACAATCTCCTGGGAACGAGGACGTCAAAGAATTCAGGTCTGGAGATTTTGATTGAAATCTCAAAATCTATTTAAACATTTCCCTTACAGCTTATGGGCCACTACTTCAGATATAATTTGGGTTATAGTATTAAAGAAAAGGTAGTAAACATTGATATCAAGCACACTTAAAAATTATTACACAATTGAAGAAAAACTATTAAAATCTTAGAATACATGTGAGAGCTGGATAAGTAGGAGGAAAGTGGGGAAACAATACAGGGCTAAATCTGTTTTTTGTTTGTTTGCTTATTTATTTATTTTTATTTTTTAAAATTTATTTGTTATGCTTTAAGTTCTAGGGTACATGTATAGATTATGCAGGTTTGTTACATAGGTATACACGTGCCATGGTGGTGGTTTGCTGCATACATCGCCCTGTCATCTACATTAGGTACTTCTCCTAATGCTATCCCTCTCCAATACCCCCACCCACTGATATTCCTCCCCTAGCCCCCCATACCCCAGGCCCTGGTGTGTGATGTTCCCCTCCCTGTGTCTGTGTGTTCTCATTGTTCAACACCCACTCATGAGTGAGAACATGCAATGTTTGCTCTTCTGTTCTTGGGTCAGTTTGCTGAGAATGATGGTTTCCAGATTCACCTGTGTCCCTGCAAAGGACATGAACTCATCCTTTTTTATGGCTGCATAGTATTCTATGGTGTATATGTGCCACATTTTCTTTATCCAGTCTATCACTGATGGGCTTTGGGGTTGGTTCCAGGTCTCTGGTATTGTAAACTGTGCCACAATGAACATACGTGTGCACGTGTCTTTATAATAGAAAGATTTACAATCCTTTGGGTATATACCCAGTAATGGGATTGCTGGGTCAAATGGTATTTCTATTTCTAGATCCTTGAGGAATCACCACACTGTCTTCCACAATCGTTGAATTAATTTACACTCCCACCAACAGTGTAAAAGTGTTCCTATTTCTCCACATCCTCTCCAGCATCTGTTGTCTCCAGATTTTTTAATGGCCACTATTCTAACTGGTGTAAGGTGATGTCTCAATGTGGTTTTGATTTGCATTTCTCTAATGACCAGTGATGATGAGCTTTTTTTCATATGTTTGTTGGCTGCATAAATGTCTTCTTTTGAAAAGTGTTTGTTCATATCCTTTGCTCACTTTTTGATGGGGTTGTTTTTTTCTTGTACATTTGTTTAAGTTCTCTGTAGATTCTGGATATTATCCCTTTGTCAGATGGGTAGATTTCAAATATTTTTTCCCATTCTGTTGGTTGCCCATTCACTCTAGTGATAGTTTCTTTTGCTGTGCAGAAGCTCTTAAGTTTAATTAGATCCCATTTGTCTATTTTGGCTTTTGTTGCCATTGCTTTTGGTGATTTAGTCATGAAGTCCTTGCCCATGCCTATGTCCTGAATGGTTTTGCCTAGGTTTTCTTCTAGAGTTTTTATGGTGTTAGGGCTCATATTTAAATATTTAATCTATCTAGTGTTAATTTTTGTATAAGGTGTAAGGAAGGGGTCCAGTTTCAGCTTTCTGCATATGGCTAGCCAGTTTCCCGACACCATTTATTAAATACAGAATCCTTTCCCCATTGGTTGTTTTTGTCCAGTTTGTCAAAGATCAGATGCTTGTAGTTGTGTGGTGTTCCTTCTGAGGCCTCTGTTCTGATCCATTGGTCTATATCTTTGTTTTGGTACCAGTACCATGCTGTTTTGATTACAGTAGCCTTGTAAAATAGTTTGAAGTTAGGTAGTGTGATGCCTCCAGCTTTGTTTTTTGTTTTTGTTTTGTTATTTTTATTTTATTTTATTTTTGCTTAGGATTGTCTTGGTTATGTGGGCTCTTTTTTGGTTCCAATGACGTTTAAGGTGGTTTTTTTCCAATTCTGTAAAGTCATTGGTAGCTTGATGGAGATAGCATTGAATCTATAAATTACTTTGTGCAGTATGGGCATTTTCATATTGATTCTTCCTAACCATGAGCATGGAATATTTTTCTATCTGTTTGTGTCCTCTCTTATTTCCTTGAGCAGTGGTTTGTAGTTCTCCTTGAAGAGGTCCTTCACATCCCTTGTTAGTTGTATTCCTAGGTATATTATTCTCTTTGTAGCAATTGTGAATGGGAGTTTACTCATTATTTGGCTCTCTATTATTGGTGTATAGGAATGCTTGCAATTTTTGGACATCGATTTTGTATCCTGAAAGTTGGCTGAAGTTGCTTATCAGCTTAAGGAGATTTTGGGCTGAGATGATGGGGTCTTCTAAATATACAATCATATTGTCTGCAAACAGGGACAATTTGACATCTTCTCTTCCTATTCGAATACCCTTTATTTCCTTCTCTTGCCTGATGGCCCTAGCCAGAACTTCCAATATTATATTGCATAGGAGTGGTGAGAGAGGGCATCCTTGTCTTGTGCCAGTTTTCAAAGGGAACGCTTCCATTTTTTGCCCAATCAGGCTGATATTGGCTGTGGGTTTGTCATAAATAACTCTTATTTTGAGATACGATCCATCAATACCTAGTTTACTGAGAGTTTTTAGCATGAGGGGCTGTTGAATTTTGCGGAAGGCCTTCTCTGCATCTATTGAGATAATCATGTAGTTTTTGTCTTTGGTTCTGTTTATGTGATTGATTATAGATTTGCAGATGTTGAACCATCCCTGGGATGAAGCTGACTTCATTTTGATGGATTAGCTTTATCATGATGTATAAGCTTTTTGATGTGCCATTGGATTCGGCTTGCCGGTATTTTACTGAAGACTTTTGCATCAGTGTTCATCATGGATATTGTCCTGAGGTTTTCTTTTTTAGTTGTGTCTCTGCCAGGTTTGGTCTCATAAAGAGACCAAACCAGATGTTGGTCTCATAAAATGAGTTATGGAGGATTCCCTCTTTTTGTATTGTTTGAAATAGTTCAGAAGAAATGATATGAGCTCCTCTCTGTACCTCTGGTAGAATTTGGCTATGAACCCATCTGGTCCCAGACTTTTCTTTTGGTTGGTAGGCTATTAATTGCTGCCTCAACTTCAGACCTTGTTTTTGGTCTATTCAGGAATTTGACTTCTTCCTGGTTTAGTCTTGGGAAGGTGTAAGTGTCCAGGTAGTTATCCATTTCTTCTAGATTTACTGGTTTATTTGCATAGAGGTGTTTGTAGCAATCTCTGATGGTAGTTTGTATTTCTGTAGGATTGGTGGTGATATCCCCTTTATCACCTTTTATTGCATCTATTTGATTCCTCTCTCTTTGCTTTTTCATTAGTCTGGCTAGTGGTCTATTTTGTTGATCTTTTCAAAAAATCAGCTCCTGGATTTATTGATTTTTTGAAGGGTTTTTTGTGTCTCTAATTCTTCAGTCCTGCTTTGATCTTAGTTATTTCTTGCCTTCTGCTAGCTTTTAAATTTGTTTGATCTTGCGCCTCTAGTTCTTTCAATTGTGATGTTAGGGTGTTAATTTTATATCTTTCCTCCCTTCTCTGGTGGGCATTTATTGCTATAAATTTCCCTCTAGACACTGCTTTACATGTGTCCCAGAGATTCTGGTACATTGTGTCTTCTTTCTCATTGGTTTCGAAGAACATCTTTATTTCTGCCTTCGTTTCACTATTTATCCAGTAGTCATTCAGGAGCAGGTTGTTCAGTTTCCATGTAGTTGCGTGGTTTTGAGTAAGTTTCTTAATCCTGATTTCTAATTTGATTGCACTGTGATCTGAGATACTGTTATGATTTCTGTTCTTTTGCATTTGCTGAGGAGTGTTTTACTTCCAATTATGTGGTCAATTTCAGAATAAGTGCGATGTGGTGCTGAGAAGAATGTATATTCTGTGGTTTTGGGGTGGAGAATTCTCTAGATGTCTATTAGGTCCACTTGGTCCAGATATGAGTTCAAGTCTTGGATATCCTTGTTAATTTTCTGTCTCGTTGATCTGTCTAGCATTGACAGTGGGGTGTTAAAGTCTTCTATTATTATTGTGTGGGAGTGTAGGTCTCTTTGTAGGTCATTAAGAACTTGCTTTATGTATCTGGGTGCTCCTATATTGGGTGCATATATATTTAGGATAGTTAGCTCTTCTCGTTGCATTAATCTCCTTCTTTGTCTCTTTTGATCTTTGTGGGATATAAATGTGTGCCTTTATGATTCTGGTCACAGCTGTGGAAGTGGGCTTCAGCTAGATGGAGTGCCACAACTCTGGGCTATGTATGTCTTACAACAAGTGGAGGATGTTACAAAGGGGGTCCCGGCACTAGTATGCACCAAGTACCCATAGCAGGTTGACTAAAGGGTGCCTTCCAGTAGCTAAAGTCAGGAATTGCCCAAACGCAGACTGTAGCCAAAAGGCATGCATACCTCAACAAAGGAGCACATTTATTAATAGCCCCTTGAGCACAGAGCTCCATTTGGTGCTCAGGACTGTCACCTATGTGACATCTGAAAGACAGTTTTTGAAATCAGCCACTGAACCTCCACAGATTCCCTTCTTTGTACAGGAGGGATAAAGCCCAATTCTTGACCAAAACTAGTACACAGAGAGCTTGTTAGGCAATCCTCACACATGGACAGCTGCAGCCATCTAGCTGTCCACTGATAGGATCTGGCTTGATACAGGCCTAGGACATAGCAACCAACGGGCTGAACTGAGAGCTGCCTGGATGATCCTCCTCTATGAGCCAGACCCAATAGTCCTGTGCATCAACAGCTGGCCATCTTTAAGGGACTTGCTATGTGGCTACCACAGGGGAAGCTCAGGATTGGATGGTAGCAGGCTGCCTGCTTTGGGGTACTGTCATGTGAAAGGACATTCTCTGTGACATCCAGGAGATGCATGTAACAGTCTTCCATGTGGATGCCCACATGGCATCTATACCACTGGAAATCAACATGTGAACAAGCTAGCCTGCATTCATCTCTTCAGGACAGTCCCCACAGATGTTGCCCACCAGCCAAACAAAAAGACAGGACATTGGGGACAGTGTTCCCTTTGGGCCATGGTGAAGAATTGGGGCCTGCCTCTATGACATCAAGACAGAGTACACCTCTGTCAGCAATATCCTACCCATGCACAGCAATGTCCCAGGCCCTTGCCACATGATACTAGACAGATTGCCTGAGGCTGTAGCCCAGTACAATGGTGGCAGGTAGACTACATAGGACTTTTGCTTCTATCTAGTGGCTGCTACTATCCCTTGACTTGCGTGGACACCTGCACAGGACTACTCCAGTCATATCCCAGCAAGCATGCTACCCAGAAAACTATCATAAAAGGACTAGAGCTATTGCATGTAGCCTATGGTGTCCTGACCAACATCAATAGTGACCAGGGCCTGTACTAAATAGTGACCAGGGCTTGCACATAAAGTGCAGGAATGGGTGAAGGCCCTGGATATCCACTGGCATTTTCACCTGCTATACAACGCTGCAGCCGTGGGGCTGACTGAACAGGAGATGTGCTCTGGCTCTGTGGATACACCACTTACCAGCAGTTGTCCATACCCTGAATGAACATGGCGTTCTCATCATCAGTGCATATGCCATTCTGATTCAATAATCTGATACCACTGTCAGGATCCAGGTGGATAGGGTAAGGGACAGTACTCCTTTGTCCCAACCTGAGAGTCAAGATAACCTGTGATTGCCCTTGCACAGGACCTATCCACTGGGGAGCACATCATTACGTGGCCTTGGAAATGGCAAACCAGTCCCCGATGCTTTAGTTTTTCCACTCCATGGGGGAAGGGCCTAGACCAGGATACACAGGTCACATCTATTTTGCACCCTGCTCCCCCTCATATTTCTAAAATAATGAATCCTGGTCCTCCTTTGTGAAAGGGGATAATTATCCTCTCATTATGGAACATTATGATACTCCCAATGTCTTATTCTGGCCTCCCCACAATGCATTCCAGAGGGGGCCAATCCATCTGGTGATGTGAGCCAGGTCCCAGGCCACTGCCAAGGGCAGTGCTCTCTCAGAACAATACAACTTCCTGTGTCTTATTGAATGGCTGTGATTGCCCTTTCTTGTACCCACTACGCATCTCATCTTCCACCTATAGGTGGTGTGCAGCAGACCGCCTCACCAACTGAGCACAGATGGTAGCCTCTTTCCAGAAGAAAATAGACTGTGGGGCCTGTAAAGAGCTGCCCCTCTCTTCCACCACGGGTCTGCCATGGTGAATCCAAAAATTGACTCCCAAGTGCTGGATTATTTTGTTTTAGTTTGTACTGCTGCTGTGGCAGTCTGGCAGCAACGTTTCTCCACATACTTGGCCCCAGGGAAATCATGGAAGAATAGCATGATGAGAGCGTAGCTACTCCCAGAGTAGCTGGGGTGGACTGAATGGTAGAAGTACCAAATAGCAGTACCTTAACTTAGGCATTCCCTGAGAATGGCCCTGTATGGCAGAGGCACCTGAATGTGTGCTCAGAGTTCCCAGCTAGGAGCAGCCAACATGAGTATTCATTCCTTATCTATGAAGAACATCTGAGCCCCTGGGCTGTCTAGTGAAACACAGGCCACACAGGGGATTGAGGCCTTTTGTTTTGGGTTAAGTGAAGGTTGCCAGGTGACAATGGTTAGGGGGAGGGTGCTAAGTGAAAATGTTATGTAAACTACATGCTTTTCGCAAGTGGTTGCAGTTCTCCTGCCCAGCCTGCCACCCCTAGGGCCGTGTGGTTCTCCAGCCCATCATCCCCTCACTGGGCTGAGTGGTTCTCCTGTCCAGCCTGCCACCACTGGACCTCTCTCTTTTTAAGTTTCCTGCTAATAAAACCCTATGTCCTGTTTGCTGGCTCTGGGTCTCTTCTTCAGTCTCTAGAACATGTTGCCATCCCTGCTGAGGTTAATAGGGGTTCAGCATGTCATGAGTATAACATGAAAAAAATTAGTGACATGACCAAAATTTAAAATATCTTCCATAAGTATTCAATTGTAAAATGAAATGCAGAACGTCAAGAAGACAGAATCAGCATATGCAGAAATAACCCCTTCCTACACTGACTCAAGAAAAATAATAGAGACTATATTTAAAAGAATTTAATATAAATATAGCTGCATTGAAATTAGAGGGTATTTCTTGACAGAATAATGTGAGCACAGAAAAGCTACTATGGAAATGCATAGTAACATTTGGAGATAGTCAACACCAAGAAAGAGAGATGGCAAATCCAACAAATAGAAGAATTTACAAGGTGATGACACTGAGAAGAATGAGCATTCAGAACAGGGCCTAAAACATGTATATTTAATATCCTGAAGAGATAAAGAAGGTAAATGCCATCAAAAAAGAAACAGGGGATCATAAAAGGCTAACAGACATTTCAAGAAATGAAACTAGTGACCTGGGAAAATTTTAAAATGATAGTGTGAAAGATGATATACAAAATGGTGTCACTCCGATTCAAGCTCTCAAATGGAGTGGGGAAGCCATTCTAAGAAGGACTGACTGCATATCCCATAGATTTAAAGGAAGAAAAAACAAACCAACCCAGAAACTTGTCTTGAACCTCTGAGCCGGGCCAAACCTCTATGTCCACAAGATCCTGGAAAACAGCTGAATTTAATTCCTGAGCAGTGAAAATTAAAAATAAAATCCTAAGCACCGCCCCCCCCCCACCCACTGCCCACCCACAACCAACCAAACCCTTTCTTGGCCAAGGGGACCTAAGAGAAACCTTAAAAACTGAGTTCCAAGCCATTAAGGGATGGGAGGTCAGACATGCCTCATTGTACTTCCTCCCTTCTGCAGTTTAATGCTGGTCATTTCTCTAATGATAAAATAGAGCTCGTAAGACTGACAGAAATTATAAACAGACCTAAGGTCATGCCAGGGAAGGGTTAAGTTATGTATCCCTACGCTTAAAGAATACACTATGTTCTAATTGCCACAAGGTTTTTCTTTTCCTCTATCAGCAAAACAGGGGCGAAACAAGTGCTGGCCTTGAGAAAAGCAATGTTAAAACCACTGCAGCTCAACCACCACTGCTAACTCATCCCCTCGCCCACAAGCCATAACTACAGCTTTGATTGGATAAGAGACCTATTTCAGTAACTTTCTCCTGATAAGAGACCACAGACTTTGGACTGATGATGGCTGATTTATAGACACTCAAATTACAACTTGGCATCTTTGTGTTCCTACTTCACCTTTTGACATATAGGGCCTAGTTGTAATACATTTCAATGCTAATTCTCCCAAAGTGACATGTAATGCATGTAACATGCATGCTTAACACACATGTGTATTTCTACTTTGTGAATATTCATAGGTACTTTGATAAGCTACTAAATATATATATTTAGCTAACCTGTTCAGAATAAATTTCAGTATCATCCTTCCCTTCCTAGAAGTACCTGATAATCATCTCTGCTAGGGGCTATACTTCCCAGCCTGCAGAATGGCCACGCTGTAGGCTGTAACACTTTAGTCTCCTCTCCAAAGTTAAGACGTCAAGATTCTTATGTTGGCAATAACAACCAAAGAACTATGGACTTATGTACTAAGCCACTCACTCCACCATTGATTTATGTATAATATAGATTATATTTTAAAATAAAATATATAATATATAAATATATAAAGTATATATTATATATAAATACAATATATAATATATATAAAATATATATTTTTTTGAGACCGAGTCTCAAAAAAGTCTCACTCTTGTCACCCAGGCTGAAGTGCAATGGTGCAATCTCGGCTCACTGCAACCTCTGCCTCCGGGGTTCAAGCGAGTCTCCTGCCTCAGCCTCCTGAGGAGCTGGGATTACAGGCACCTACTACCACATCCAGCTAATTTTTGTATTGTTAGTAGAGACAGGGTTTCACCATGTTGGCCAGGCTGGTCTTGAACTCCTGACCTCAGGTGATCCACCTGCCTCGGCCTCCCAAAGTGCTGGGATTACAGGCATGAGCCATTGCTCCAGGCCAAGAGATGCAAAATATAAAAGAAAAGGAAGTTTAGATACAGTTTCAACAAATAGGAATTCCAAGTAAGAGAATAGAGAAGATGGAAGAAAGAAAATACTGGAAAAATCTATGGTCAATTTTTTTTTCAGAATTTAAGAATGATTACAATCCTTCAATAAAAAAGAATTGTTAAATAAAAATATAGGGTCTTCTTAAATAGAGCAGAATCTCAGAACATTTAGATAAAGACAATTTTCTAAAAGCTAAGAGAGAAAGATCAGATTATCTACAAAGGAATGCAAATCAAATTGATATCAGATTTCTCAGCAGCATCATTAGGTTGCAAGAAGATAGTAATGCATTGTTTTTAATAAGTTAAAAGAAAATTAGCAAAAAGTTTTAAAAGACAAAACATTTTGCTCCCAAAAGTGTAGTTAATTTATGATGGGAGCACAAAATATTTCCCTTCTGGCAAGAAAATCAGCTATATGAATTAAGAGCCTTAACAATGTTCAAATTATTTAACCTATCTAGCAATCTACATTCCAAAGTGATAATCAGAAGTGCAATCACAAATGCAATAAGCCCTAGTGTAGTATTTTCAATAGCAAAAATTGTAACATTCCAAATATTCAAAATTAGGGGAAAAGTAACTAAATCATGGTTCAGCCACATGAATAAATACTTGCCATCATTAATACAGTGGAAAGACTAATGAAATAAGGAACATCACTTAGAACAGCAAACCAAATATGTTCAAACCATAATGATGCTTTCTATCTCACTTAAGAATTTTGGAGGTAGAGAAAAAGCAGTTAGTTAACTCTGGTAACAACTGCTTGCTGTCATCCAAAATTTATTCTTCTTTCTCTGAAAGAGAACCCTGATTAAATTTTAGGTGGGCATATGGCCAGCCCCCAAATTATCACCTTTTGCAGACTCTATAAATACTAAATACTAATCAATGTGATATAAGCTGATGTGTCATACAACTTCCAAGAAGTGTCAAAGTAAGGGCAGGGGGAAGTGCATTTCCCACTTGCTGACTGGAATTCAGAAGTTATAACTGGAAATTAGGCAGCCATCTCAGTCTATGAGGAAGAAGCCACATCCTGAGAATGGCAGAGCAGCAAAATAGAAGTAATCAGGACCTGTAACACCAAGGAGGAACATATCTGCTCTGGAACACCTACTTCTAGACCATTTTTGCATGAGAGAACAATAAAATGCAGTAAGATACTGTTGTGTCTTCTGATACACACAGCTGAGCCTAATCCTAAAATCTCAGCTCTACCCTTAGAGTTCCTGATTCAGTAGGTCTGGGGATAGGGCCTTATAATTTCCATTTCTAACTAGTTCCCAGGTGATGTTAATGCAGCCGGGCAGGGGACCCTACTTGAAGAACCACTGCACTAATGGAGGTAATAACTTAGTGGTTTCAAGCTGTGCTTTACATTAGAATCACTGGAATAGAGGAAGGCTTTATCACACACCCACACCCACACCCCCCTAAGGGTAAAACACACACACACACACACACACACACACACACACACCCCTAAGGCTAATTTCAGAACCACTGCACTAATAGAGGTAATTGGCTTTTAAGCTGTGCTTCACATTAGAATCATTGGAAGAGAGGGAGGCTTTAAAACACACACACACACACACACACACACACACACAGACACACACACACTCACCCACCCACCCAAGACTAATAGGCTAATTTCAGAAACACTAACTGGTCTGGGCTGGGACAGGTGATTCTAAGGTGTAGAAAGAATGCTGTAACTCTTTCCCGACTTACTGAAATAATAGTAGTGAGAAGGAAATACTTGTGTTTCCCCACAGAGGAGGGTTGATATTTAGAAAGCAGCTCTTCATGGCCTAGAACTTGAAGCCAAAAGACTGGATTTAAGTCCCCAATCTTAGACAGTTATGAGGACCTAGAACAATGTAGCATCTTTGGACCTTGGTTATATTATTTGCAAAATGGTGATGAAAATATTTACGTCATTGGGTTTTTGTGTAGATTATATGATGTAGGTGAAAGTACATTATAAACTCAAATTATTACACAGAATAAGGGAGGCCCAGCTGATTTTCTATGGAGAATCTGAGTTAGTTTAGCCCTAGGACTGAACTGAAGAAACAGAGAAAGTAGGGGAAAAGCAATAGAGAACATAAGAAATAACATAGGACTCATCTGCAACACCCTGCCGGAGGACAGGAATGTATGATAGAATCAGCCATACCTCCTGTGACAGGTGCTGCTCCCTTGTCCTTTTCTTGACTTATTATCATGATTATATTTTCAACAGGTGTTCCTAGTCTGAAATAACTCCTCTAGGTGATATTCCTGGCCTGAAGCACACAGACCTTGTCTTTATAGAAGCAGGTGTTAAAGAATGGATATTCCAGCGATTAGGATCATTTTACTGCCATCATTAACCACAGCCTGAAATCTCCAGTCTCCGCAGTGGTTCCCAGGTAGCTGTTTTCTATTTAGGTGTTTGGTTGTGGATGTACCAGATGTCAGAAACTGACCCTGACACTTGTACTTTCAAGATAAAGAACACTGGGCAAAGAGGAATTTAGATCAGGTCCTTGAGGGCTTCAGGTGCCAGACTGAATTTGGACTTTATTCTGTAGCATGTATAAGTCACTGGTTTTAATCCCAGAAGTGACAAAGTGTGGCGCTTTGGGAGTATCAGCCAGGGGCCTGTGTAATGGATTAGACTGAGGTGAGGCTGAAATTCAGATGACCAGCATAGAGGTTACTGAGGTAATACTGCAACAGAGTAGAAGCAATAGAAGTTAACGGCAAATAATAAATACAAGAAACAGAGTGGATGAAAGTGAACAACATTTGGTCATTCATAACTGTCCATTTTTTTTGGTAAATACTGGTAGCCTTCAATAACTAAAGATTAACCAGAGCTATCTTTCTTCTCCCTTGGTACTAGGTAGTGTCCTACAGTTAAAACAAGTCTCAGACTGAATGCTACTACACAAATATCTTAACAGCAAGCAGACACAAAAAACCAGTACTTTGTGGCAAAATATTAAACAGAAGTCTATACTAACAGCCATTCTGAAGGGTGTCAGTCTGACTCAGCAGATTTCTACTCCACAGTTAAGCAAAGAGGTGCTTGTACAATATTCTAGCCAGCCACGTATCTTGAACATGTTGTTTCCACAGTGAATTCTAACCCTTTATGCTAACTAAGGTACATCTAGTGCAGATTTACATGGTGATACTGGAAGCATCTGTGCATTCAACTCTGCAGTGAACATTTTTGATTAGTCTTTCAAATGCTAATTACCCATACTGGACTGTGCAGATTAACTTCCAAACATATACACATCTCACCGAAGTATTCTAAAGTATAAAGACAAGATAACAAGCATCAAAAATGATTTTTAAAGTCATAAGGCAGAAGACCATGTTAGAGGAAGATGATGAAAAAGCACTGATTTAGTGAGCTGGTCTTAGTGCTAAGCAACAGAATGCAGCTGTAGCTAATTTAAGAATAAAATAAGTTTATTAGAGGATTCTAAGTAACTCAAAGGATTGCTGGAGATTGAGGCTTGCACTTACATGGCCGGAAACTGTCTCTGGCTGTTACCGGTGGAGGGTGTCTGTCAAGGTTCTTGGCATCTTGAACAAGGAACTGGAAAAAATGCACAAACAAAGCAAGGAAGGAATGAAGCAACAAAAGCAGAGATTTATTGAAAATGAAAGTACACTCCACAGGGTATGAACAACCAAAGCAGGCTCAAGACCCTGACTGCCAGGTTACAGAATTTTGGGTGGTTTAAGTACCCTCTAGAGGTTTCCCATTGGCCAGCTGGTGTACATTCCACGCAAATAAAGTAGTGGCCCACAGTCTGATAGCTGAAAACAACCAATCAGAGCCTGAAGGAAAGTTACAAAGGTTACACGCTATGCAAACATCTGATTGGTTGTGGAAAGCAACCAATCAGAGGTACTTTCAATTTTCCGCCTGCCACGCAGAAAAGGGTGGTGGTAGGGAGGGGCCCGTCCTTTTGTTACTTAGGTGTAGAAAATTGGGGCTTTCCTTTTGATTTACTTCTAAGAAGTCAGCATGAATTGGCCTTAGGTTCCTTGCTTCCAGACCCTATTCCCCTGCCTCACGGGTATAGTACAGAGTCTGTCACAGGCTACCCAGGAATGTACACAGAAACTGTTAACAGGCTACAGAACACATTGGGAAAGGGCTCTGGGGTTGTGGCCCTCACCAAGCATAGGCATCCTGCATATCTGACATGTTCATACTGGATAGGGGATGCCACCACTCTCACTACTGCCCCAGAAGCTTACCTTGCTATACTCCTACAGGTGACCTGGGAGTATAGCTTTCTGTGCCTGCTTTTGTGACTCACTGGCTTTTCAGCTGGTACACATGACTGGTTAAACAAGCGTTCAGCATTTCAGCTGCAGCCATTAGACTCTTAACTAAGGTGGGGAATTCTCCAAATATGGAAGGGGATTCAAATGGGGAGCATAATAAATATATGTAAATGTCCATTAAAGGCAAGTTGAATTGGAAGTGATGACAACATATTTGAGCAGAAACATGTAGCAGGTAGTTGGAAATGTGACATTGGTGTTCCCCAGAGAACTAGTTACAGATTTGGGAATTGAGTAGTGATTGCTCTAAGAATTAGGAGTCTAGAGAGAATCTAACTCAAAATTTTCATCTACATATGCAGAATCTCAATATGAGAGTGGTTCAATCCTATATATGTGATGGCCACACCAACTCCCAACATCTATTACGAAAATTAGGAAATTCACACTCTACTAAGGAAAATAGGAAAAACGTATAGATAATACATGGAAAATAAGTGGGAGGACAGAACTAGGGATCGTAGAGCCTATTGTACATTTTTATTTTACAGATACTTAAGTACCAACTATGTGTCAGGTACTATGCTAAGGTTATTCAATGTTGAACAAAACTTGACATATCCCTGCATTTGAGGAACTGAAAGGCTCTGAAGGCGGACCTAAGAAGCTTGGGGCTTAGCTGGCTACAAAGCCGTATATTATGCCATATATATATTAAAGAGCAGCAACGCCTCCCGCAGTATTTACAGCCCACGCGTGGCAGGCCTATCTGCCCTGTCCCCGTTTGGTCTGGACCGAGGCGGTGGCCTAGTTGATTGATGGGCGCTGTCAGGCTGATCTTTGGTGCTCTTCCCGCTGTCTGTTCTCAGTCGCTGATTCCAGGTCCCAGGAGACGACGTTGGCTCGAGGAAGGCAGGCGCGTTAGGTGGGGCAATTGACACTCGCGCAGCGCCTTGCTCACCTGGATGCGCAGTGGCGCGGCGGGTTTGGGCGGGGAAGGGGCCGGGCCTTGGTGAGGACGCGCGCCGCGCAGTTTGACCCCGGCGGCGTTCCGTACCGTCGCGGATTTCGCCGGCGGAAACATGGCGGCTGCGGCCGGGCCGGCAACGGAGAAAGTTTCCACCGGGATTGGCCTGTACTAGCGCGTGTGGCCTCGGGCCCTCGTTCCCTAAGGCGTGCCGCTTCCCTCTTCTCAGTCGCAAGCTCAAGCCTTGTCTGCCCTCCTTTTTGGTTTGGTTTTGGAACTGACTCCGAGGGTTGGGAGAGCGTTGGTGGCGACGGCCAAGTCAGGTAGGGAGAAACGGGTGGACGGCAGGGCGGCGAGATCTGGGCACGGACACAGCCAGGGCACCGCATGGTCCAGACCCCAAGCTCCGCCCAGCCGACCTCCCAGGGCCGGGGTAGGATACCTGCCCTGGAGGAGTTGACAGTGGCGGTTGGAGATTGGAGGGTGTGGGAGCGCCTCTCCGTATCTCGCCAGGGTTCCCCCCAACTGGGCGCCACGTTGTGGTCGCATTCTCCCGAAGTACAGGATGGTGGAGAACAGCCAAGCTCCTTGTTAGACCTTCCACATCTCACTAGAAGGAGGCCGAAAGGGAGAGAAATAGCTATTGCTGCTCAGTTGCCCAGGACTTTAATATTCGAGATGCCATTTTCCTTGTCTGAGATGGCCCAAAGAGTTATCAGTAACTCTGAACAGAAGCAGTGACATTCTCCGACTCTTTTTTCGGTGTAGTTCTTTCAGCATTGACACTTCTAGATGGGACAGAAAGTTTGAGTGAAAGATAATGCAAGTGATACGGTATGCCTCAAGCCATTCCCTAGAGGTAGAACGTGGAGAGAGAACTGGTTTGGAAGAATTTGAGTGAATTAAGACAGAGTAAAGCTGAAAGACAAGCCAAACATTTATGGAATCTCCCTTAGTTCTACTTACTTATTAGCTGTGGGGTATTAGTCAAGTTCTGTATTCTCTTTATGTATTAATAAGTGTCCAAAGGCGACCATTGTTGTTAAATGTAGTTATTTCTGTATTAGTCTTTCTTTTTCAGCAATTATTTATTGAATACCCACTTGATGCCGGATTTTTGCTAGTCACTGGGTGTACAGTATTGAAGACAAACCTTCAGAGACCTTTTGATCTAGTGGGAAATGGCAGACATTGAATAAGTGATGGTATGTAACAGAGAAAGTACCGGGGTCTTGTAATAGGGAAGCCAGAGGTAATCTCTTAAGAAAATGATTTATCTGAGACCTGAAGAGTTGGAGTAAGCCAGATGTGAGCACCGGGGTGGGGCTAGGAGGAGGGAAAGAGTGCACCTGACAAGGGAATAGCATTTGTGCAGTTTGTATTTGAAAGGTCAATAAGGTTGGAAAACAAAGTGTGCGAGGAAGAGTGGTAACAGATAAGGCAGGAGAGTTATTCAGGCCCAACAAGGAGTGCCTTATAAGGCATTGTAAGGAGTTTGGACTTTATCGCCAAGGGTGATGGAACACCATTGGAGCATTTTACATAGTGGAGTGCAAAAGTTTGGTTTTAAAAATACACTTCTTAGAAAAGGTCAAGATTGGATACAGGGAGATATTCAACATAATAGTAGCCAAAATTGGGATGGCAACCCTGGGGACAAGAAGTAGAAACACTTAAAAGATGTTTAGGAAAAAGAATACGCAAGACTTGGTGAGGATTAAATGTAGATGACGACAGAGAGGAGGGTTAGAGTAGTATGTAGGGTTTTATGAAATAATCAGACTCTGGCAGTGATTAGTTAACTTTTTCCATATGCTTACTGACGCTTCTATGCTCCATTTTAATCTACCTCTGGAGTAATTTTCCGTTGAATCATTAGTGATGGCAAACCAACTGAAAAGGATCGTAATGTTTTTCTGTTATTCTCTAATTCAGGCTGTCTTTTGAAGAAGGTCAGAATGGGGAAAGACTTTTTTGTAAATTACCTATTTGAAAACGATTATCTTCCATGTTGATTTTGGCCCGTAAGAAGGTAACTGCATATATTGCATTATATGGATGCACTGGACTTTACTAATATATTTTTTTACATGTTTACATTTACTTCGTTTTCAAGTTTTTACCTCTGTTAACAGTGCAGAACAGAGCTGGTGCTTCAATTTCTATAGGTAGACTAATACCTGTGTGTGGTTAAGTGGAGAGAGAATAATTGAAGACATAAAAATAAATGACATTGCTTAGAGAAACTATGTAGTGAGAGAAAAGCCTAGGGTTGGTTTGAACATCCAAAGGATGGGTTGAGAATGAAGAGCCTTCAAGGAGACTGAGGAGGGGAAACCAGTGAATTAGGAAAAAATCTGGAGACTTAGTCTTTGGATGCCCATGAAAAGGAATGGTTTGGAAGGTGAGAGAAGTCAACAGTATAAGTTTGTTTAAAGAATATGCAGGATAGGGCTGGGCGTGGTGACTCACGCCTATAATCCTAGCACTTTGGGAGGCAGAGGCGGGTGGATCACCTGAGGTCAGGAGTTTGAGACCAGCCTGACCAACATGGACAAACCCCATCTCTACTAAAAATACAAAATTAGCCTGGCATGGTGGTGCATTCCTGTAATCCCAGCTACTCAGGAGGCTGAGTCAGGAGAATTGCTTGAACCCAGGAGGCAGAGGTTGCAGTGAGCCAAGATCATGCCATTGCACTCCAGCCTGGGCAACAAGGGTGAAACTCTGTCTCAGAAAAAAAAAAAAAAAAGAATTATGCAGGATACTGAGTGAAAAGTACCCATCGGATTTAGGAATTTACAGGTCATTTCAACACTTGGCAGAGCAGTCGTGTGGTGGGAAACACCATTTAGTGGTTTGAAAAGTGAGTAGGTAAGAAGTGAAGCAACCAAATATCAGCTGTCAAAAGGACGCAAGATTGAGCCTCCTAGAGGATATGGGGATGAGATGAGCAAGGATTGTTTTTGTTTTGTTTCTTACTTTTTTGGTATTGTTTTTAAAAGAAAGACGTTTATAAATATTTAAGTACTAATGGATAAGAGAAAAGTGAGAGTTTTGAGAGAGAGGAGAGAGTCTGATGTTCTGGAAGAGGCAGAAGGAAACAGATGTACAATATGACTGAAAGGTTTAGGCTTAGAGAAGCAACAGCCTTCTTTACTTATATTTGGAGATGTAAATAGAGGTGGGTTTCTGGACTTGGAAACTCAAGGGAACTCCCTTGTAGTGACTCTCTAGGAGGCAGAGTCATCTGGTGAGAATGCAGTAGGAAGAAGTAGGGTATCAGAGATTTGAGCAGAGGAAATAGAGGTTTGAATTGTCACAAGAATGGGAAAGAATGTTGACCAGGGAAGGATGTCTCATGAATTTAGAGTGGCACCATTTAGCCTAGTGTGTGATTTTTTTTTTTTTTGCCCTCCCATCCAGCAGTGTTAAGTAGTCTGAGCCCAGATTGTACCATAAGCTCTTTGAGAATATAGTTTAACATATTTGTTGAATTATTATGTAACACAATAGCGAATTAAAAAAAAATCTCAGTGCACTTCAGATTTTGTCAGTTTCTCACACTCAAGTTAAAAAGATAAACCAAAATATACCAAAGGAAGACATTTTCTTTAAAATTATGTGGTACCTTAAGACATGAGTGGCTAAAAATGTAGTTGGAATTAAGGAAAATCAGTTGGAATACTTAAATAAATTTAGTTGTAAAAAAAAATATGCTTGTTGAACATACAGAAGTAGAATAAGTAATAATGCTTGGAACTTCCAAGAGACCCTAAGGTTGCTTTAGTAACATTCTTCTCTAGCCGGAGGAGTACTAAGAGTTGATTCCAGGTTCTCATTTTTCTATTGAGCCTTTTAGTGTACAGCTATTAAGAAAGTACAAGTAAACTAATCACAAACTACTTTTTTCTTTCTTTTTTTTTTTTTGGAGGCAGAGTTCTACTCTATCCCCCAGGCTAGAGTGCAGTGGCAGGCGATTTCAGCTCACTGCAACCTCCACCGCCCAGGTTCAAGTGATTCTTCTGCTTTAGCCTCCTGAGTAGCTGGGATTACAGGTGCCTACCACCACACCCAGCTAATTTTTGTATTTTTAGTAGAGAAGGGATTTTGTGATGTTGTCCAGGCTGGTCTCGAACTGTGACCTCAAGTGATCCTCCCACCTCAGCCTCCTAAAGTGCTGGGATTACAAGTGTGAGCCACCGTGCCTGGCCCTTGTTTGTTTTTAAATATCTGATTGGGTTCTCTTTAGATAGTGTAACCGTGAACCATTGATCAGTTCTTTTGAAACAGTATACTAGGAAAGTTTGAAGAATTATATAATAGATGGTTAAATCATTTTTTGACTACTATCATTTTTTAGGTGTGACTTGTGGAAGCTTTAAGAATAAAGTAATTTCCTGGGTCCTCTAACAAATAATTATAGTAACATTTGTTTAAGTAGAATTGAAAAGTTCTTCATTTACTTTATAATGACTATTTGGGTGAGCATTTCAGCTTTTCATTTTTGACTAGGAATTGGTCAGGATTTGGTTTGCTATAGAGATAGTGTTTAGATTTGGAAAGCAAGTTTAGTAATCAGAGTAATTTAATAGAGGTAAAAGTACAGGGAGAATTATGGCTCAACTTTAGGGACTGAGTAACTTTAATATAGTTAAACTTTAATTCTAGTAAGTTTATTAAACAATGTAGAGACACTGTATAACATTCTAGAACTGCCTTGTAAAAAGATGTGGGGATATTTGGCAGGTCGTAATGACTGCTGTTACTACTAATATATACGAGTGCTTTTCAAATTGGCAGTAATGATGAAGTCCTTCATTCACTTTAAGAACTAAGTAGCTTTTGGTTGTACCAAAACCTGCTATAGTCTAAGCTAAAGCGAACATTTCACCTTTCCTTGTTGTTGAAAAACCCAATATTTAAACCAGAATGGATTAGGTCAATTCTTCACCATCTCTGGAAGAACAATTCTATTCGTGCAGTCATAGCATATGATGAGTAGAAAGCACAGCCATGTTTGTTTGGATAAATTGCCAAGTTTTAAGCAAAGAACAATTATCATTAAGTTATTGCAAATCGGTGTAAACTGGATTTTTTTACTTTTTATATGCATCTCTATATAAAATAATGAGTAAATTACATAAAATTAACTGATTTTTTTTCTTCTTTTTAGATCATTATAAACAAAATTTCCACTAGAGAAAATGTTGAAATAGGAGTTACGGATACATTGGATATACTGGATGAAATACAAGCGGTTAATTTTTGTAACGTGGAGGAAAAGCCCACATTGCTGGTTACATGTGTAAATCACTGCGTTATTGCTTTAGTCATTGTCTCTATTTAGCAATGACAAGACTGGAAGAAGTAAATAGAGAAGTGAACATGCATTCGTCAGTGCGGTATCTTGGCTATTTAGCCAGAATCAATTTACTGGTTGCTATATGCTTAGGCCTATACGTAAGATGGGAAAAAACAGCAAATTCCTTAATTTTGGTAATTTTTATTCTTGGTCTTTTTGTTCTTGGAATTGCCAGCATACTCTATTATTATTTTTCAATGGAAGCAGCAAGTTTAAGTCTCTCCAATCTTTGGTTTGGATTCTTGCTTGGCCTCCTATGTTTTCTTGATAATTCATCTTTTAAAAATGATGTAAAAGAAGAATCAACCAAATATTTGCTTCTCACGTCCATAGTATTAAGGATACTGTGCTCCCTGGTGGAGAGAATTTCTGGTTATGTCCGTCATCGACCCACTTTACTAACCACAGTTGAATTTCTGGAACTTGTTGGATTTGCCATTGCCAGCACAACTATGTTGGTGGAGAAGTCTCTGAGTGTCATTTTGCTTGTTGTAGCTCTGGCTATGCTGATTATTGATCTGAGAATGAAATCTTTCTTAGCTATTCCCAACTTAGTTATTTTTGCAGTTTTGTTATTTTTTTCCTCATTAGAAACTCCCAAAAATCCCATTGCTTTTGCATGTTTTTTTATTTGCCTGATAACTGATCCTTTCCTTGACATTTATTTTAGTGGTCTTTCGGTAACTGAAAGATGGAAACCATTTTTGTACCGTGGAAGAATTTGCAGAAGACTTTCGGTCGTTTTTGCTGGAATGATTGAGCTCACATTTTTTATTCTTTCAGCATTTAAACTTAGAGACACTCATCTCTGGTATTTTGTAATACCTGGCTTTTCCATTTTTGGGATTTTCTGGATGATTTGTCATATTATTTTTCTTTTAACTCTTTGGGGATTCCATACCAAATTAAATGACTGCCATAAAGTATATTTTACCCACAGGACAGATAATAATAGCCTTGATAGAATCATGGCATCCAAAGGGATGCGCCATTTTTGCTTGATTTCAGAGCAGTTGGTGTTTTTTAGTCTTCTTGCAACAGCAATTTTGGGAGCAGTTTCCTGGCAGGTAAGCTTATTGTTTGTCCATCAACCCCAAAGATATGTAATAAAGTGCTAGCTTCAAGAATTGAAATTAAAGTTGTAAGGTCAAGTTCCTGGAAAAGGATATTCATATTTGCTCTTATTTAATTTTGTCATTGGAATTGAAGCACTGAATGTGTTTCAAAAGGATAATTTATTTGATCTCTAGCAAAGAAGTACCAAAATGTTATGAACACAGCATTGAGATGCCTCCTGCTTCTTAATTGTTCATTAGTGAAACACTCATCGATTAAAGATTCTTAGTATACTAGCATTTGGAAAGTATTTAAAGATTGTATCTTGATCCTTTCATTTTACCCATGAGGAAACTGAAAGCCAAAGAAGACACATCCAGAGTCACTAGTACTAGCAGGAACAAGGTTACCTACCTAACTTCTGTCTATTTCCTGGACTCCTTACTGTAACACGTTTCTTTTATGTAGCCATTTCTCTGAAGATTTTATATAAAAGGTGATTAGATATATAACAATGTATCAGATTCTTAATTATAGATTAGAGGTTATCCTAAGGAAGAAAACCTGGGTTTCACCATACCTTTGCAGCCCAGAAATTTTTTTAAAGTTTCTTGTAGACAAAGACATTTGTACAGATGGAGTTTGCATCTGCGGTATTAACAAACCCAGTCTTTGATTAATTGAGCATGTATTGACTATGCACTATATATATGCCAGGCACTATTCTGGGTGTGGAAGATCTCAGTATGTCTGTCAGAGGTGGCACAGTCTCCAAAGGGAGGAGGAAGAGGCTGGCATGTAAATTAAAATTACAGTGTGACAAATACTATATTCTGTGTACATCAGGCTGGGATGTGGGCAAAAAGGAGAGTCAGCTCTGCTTGGTGGAATTCTTTGCTTTGTAACAGTTTGTTGCTACTGAGAGATTTCTGGAAGTGTGTTTTAAAGGGGGAGATGTGGAGACTTGCCTGGAGATGGTGCTTTCTAGTCAGCTGGGCTAGGGTAGGGATCCTATGTGGGAGTCAACCAAATGAGGAAAACATCTTGGGTGTTGCCTGAGGATATTGTCCTTACTTTGCTTTACTTGCTGGTGTTAGGGATTATCACAATTATAGTGATATCAAAAACTCAAGCATGAGTTTTCCTCCCCTAACTTGCCTCTCTTCTTCCTGCTAGCTCCTTTCCCAACCCTAAATACTTTTTCTTTTCCAAGTCAGCCTCATTCATACTGGATACCATTCCAGGCTATCAAATTCTGTTAAGCAAATATTAATATTTTCTTGGTCTCCAAATTTTTTCTTATGCCAGTGGTCTTCAGATATGGTGTGTATCACTGGAGATACACGAAAACTTTCCAAGAGTCTATCAGCAGAGATAATTTTAAGAGAATCAGTTTCCAGATTCTCACCTTCTATTCTATTCTTTTCTAAAGTTGATCTGCTTAAGAATCCCTCAATTTAGATGTGGGGTGATATCATTGTGGTTTTAATTTATGTCTCTAATGACTAATGATGTTGAGCATCTTTCATGTGTGTATTAGCCATTTACTTTGTTATTTAAACATTCACATCTTTTGCCCACTTTAAAGCTGGGTTATTTGTCTTGATTGAGTTTTAAGAGTTCTTTATATATTCTGGATACAAGCCCTTTGTCAGATAAATGATTTGAAAATGTTTACTCCTGGTCTGTGGCTTATGTTTTTATTTTCTGAATGATACTCTTTGAAGAGTTTAGAAGAGTAAAAGTTTCTAATTTTACAGAGTCTGATTTATCCATTTTTTCTTTTATGAGCTCTGCTTTTAGTATCTTATCTAAGAAGTCTTAGCTCAATACTGGGTCACAATTCTTTAGAAGCATTATTGTTTTAACTTTTACATTTAGGTGTATGATCCATTTTGAGTTATAGTATGAGATAAGGATCTAAGGTTTTTTTTTTTTTTAATATATAGATGTCTCATTGTTCCCAACACCATTTATTGAAAAGATTAACATTTCCCCTATTGAATTGCCTTGGCACCTTTGTTTAAAATCAATTAAATATAAATGTAAGGTTGTATTTTTGAGTTTTTTTGTTATATTGACCTATATGTCTATGGTTATGCTAGTACTGTGCCATCTGGTGAGATGTTTTCTAATTTCCCTTGAAATTTCTTCTTTGACTCATGGGTTATTTGTAAGTTTGGTGTGTAATATCCTAATATTTGGAAACTTCCCACATTTCTTTCCATTGATTTCCAATTCCATGTGGTTGGAGAACACTGTTTGTGTTTTAGTCATTTAGGCCACCTGTTTTGTGGCATGGCTTTTTATTCCATGTTCACTTGAAAATAATGAGTCCTGTGTTATTGGGTACAGTGTACTATAAGTATCAGCTAGATTAAGTTGGTTGATATTGTTGTTCATGTGTCTGTAGCCTTGTTAATTTTTTGTCTAGTTCTTTAATACTGAGAGAGATTAAAATCTGTGTTATAGCTACTGAGTTGTCTACTTCTGTTTTCAATTTTGTCATTTTTTTTTTGCTTCATGTATTTTGAAGCACTGTTCCTAGATGTAAATGCATCTTTAATTGTTATACTCTCTTACCATATTAACTCATTATTATGGTAAACACCATAGTTGAGTAGTTAAAACAGAGACTGTATGGCCTGCAAAACAAAATATTAACCCGCCCCTCGTTTTTTTGAGACGTTGTTTCACTCTTGTCACCCAGGCTGGAGTACAATGGTGCCATTTCTGCTCACTGGAACCTCCGCCTTCTGGGTTCAAGCAATTGTCTTGCCTCAGCCTCCCAAGTAGCTGGGATTACAGGCGCCTGCCACCAGGCCTCGCTAATTTTTGTATTTTTGATAGAGACGGGGTTTTGCCACGTTGGCCAGGCTGGTCTCTAACTCCTAACCTCTGGTGATCTACCCACCTCAGCCTCCCAAAGTGCTGGGATTACAGGTGTGAGCCACCACACCCAGCCCCGTCTCTGGCCCTTTTGAGAAAAAGTTTGCCAATCTTTTTTTCTAGACCATTGCTTCTCAATTTTCAGTATGCATACTATTCATGTAGGGATCTTGTTAAAATTCTGAAGATTGGAATTCAGTAATTTGGGGGAAGAGCATGAGACTCTGTGTCTTTAAAAATCTTCAACGTGATGCAAAAACTTCTGATCACCAGCGTACTCATTGACTGGTGATATATTCATTTAGCTATTCAAGACCAGTGTGAATCTACATGAGTTACGGCTGCATTCCTCAATTGGTTGTTATTTGGAAACTGCTGCCCATGGCATAGGCATTTTGCCTTGAAGGTAACTTTTTTCTACTTAATTTAACCAATCTTCTGTAGAAAGATTTCAAACTCTGCTTTGCCCAGTGTTCTGTAAGATATTAGTGTACTCTGAGAAGAAAAATGTTCAAAGTACAGAAAGAAAAACATTTTCAAACTAACTTGACCGTGAAATCCTTGCTCTATCCCTCATTACTTATATTACCCACCTCCCGACGCCCATACCTTTTAATCTCTATGTGAAACATAATTTGGGAAGTATCTACTGAATTTATGTATGTTCCATACCTTTTGAATAATGAAAGAACCAGAAAGTTATGTAGAAAGGCACATAATTAAGAGCTATGTTAGGAGATGACTATTTTGGGGATAATAATATCATTGTTTAATGAAAATAAATTCTGAGGGCTATCTCAGATTCTTTAAATGGAATTTTAATTGATTTTTAAAATTGAACTAGTTTTACTTATTTCCTGAATGATATTGATACTGTTTTTCACATAATCTAAAACTATTTGTCATATTTCTGTGAGAGTAATACTAAAGTATTAATTTTTCTCACTGTCCCATTAAAATATCCTTCAATCTGTTTTCACTAGAAAAACTGTGCCACTGATTAGATGAGGGCAGACCCAATGTGCAAGAAAAAAAATGAATTAAAGAAGGCTTTGAGTAGATCAGTTTGTCAGCTATGACAGAATCTGTGAAAGTAAACATAGACTGAAATCAAGAAGGCCAGCCAGGAGCAAGAGATAAGGACTTGGACTAAGGTGACAGGGAAAAGGGCTATGATAAGGATAAGACAGAGTGTTAGCAAAGGAAAAACTAATAGATTTTGTTGAGAAGTAAAATTTAAAGAGAATTTGATGTTGGTTGATAAAATGTAAAGTTGAAGGTTGTGACATGGTAGATAGTCAAAATGTTAAAAAGATGTTGAGAACCTGAAGAGAGCAGATAAGAATGTAGGATGAGAGAAAATATGATGATGGATTTCGCTGAGTTAATGACTCAGTGAAATGAGTTAATGACTAGTGGACATTTGGGATTTATTATAGCCTTATAGGCTTATTTATCTTTTAAAATATATTTTTAGGGATTCAAATGAATTTTCATTTTACTATTAGACAAGTAAAAACATGCAAGATTAACATGCCTTATGGAGCACAATTGTAACTTAGATCATAATTCCAAAAAATTGGTTTAGCCATTTTTTCTTAAGGTTTTGCATATGAAAATTTTAGGGTTTTGTTAGTTTTACTTAGCTTGATACAAAAAAAAGTTTACAGAAAAATTTACATATAGTAACATTTATCTCTTTTAGTGTGTAATTCTGTGATTTCGACAAACACATAAAGTTGTCTGACTACCACTACCACAGTCAATGTGTAGAGCAGTTCCTTCACCCCCAAAATTCTCTTCTGCTTCTTTGTAGTCAGTTCTTCTCCCAACCCCAGGTACTTGCAACCTGATTTGTTTTCCATTCCTAGAAATTTTCCTTTTCCAGAATGTCATATTCATAAAATCGTATAACATTGTAGCCTTCTGAGCCTGACTTTTGCTTTTGAGACAGGGTCTTCCTCTGCAGTCCAGGCTGGAGTACAATGGCATAATCATGGCTCACTTCAGCCTCAACTGCCTAGGCTTAAGCAATCCTCCTGCCTTGGCCTTCCAAAGTGCTGGGATTAGAGGTGTTAGTAAGTTAGTTTCTTTTATTGTGAGCAGCATCCCATTGTATGCATGTTCCAGTTTATCCCTTATTCAGTTGAGAGACAGTGAAATTATTTACAGTTTTTTGGTAATTATGAGTAAAGCTGCTATTTGTGTTAACATAAGCTTTTATTTTAGTGCGATGTGAGATTGCTGGATCATGGGGAAAGCATTTGTTTTAACTTTATATTGCCATATATATATGTATTTCTAGAAAATCTACAGAATAAGCTCATGATATTATATATTCTAGAAATCAAGGCTCAAAAGGTTAATTAACTTATTCGTGTACATATAGTAAGTGGCTGAGCTGGGATTCAATCAAAGTCTAACTAACAACTCCAAAGCTTGGGTCCTTTCCACTATGCTCACTTCTACATAAAGAAGTCATTTGATTTTAAAATTATGCAGTAACCTTCATAATGTTCTTAAGTTTCCTGAACCAAGTAAAGTTTTGAAAGTTGCCTATGTTTCTTAAAGCTAGATTTCTCACAGTCTTTCCATTTATATATTTCCGCATTTATGTATTCTGTTTCTTTGTTGGGCTTTACTTTCTTTAGACTTCTATGTATGTTTTCCAAATCTGGTTTGCATAAGGTGACTCATACAAAAATACTTCTAAACAAACAAGGCTTATATGTTTCTTATGTAAACGTTACATTTTTAAAATGGTGTTGCATAAAGAAATTTTGTTCCTGTTACCTGAAAAATTTTAGGATATGAAATGTTGAATACTTTACTTTGACCATGACTTGAAAGCCCAGCTGAATAGAGATCTAATAACTAGTAACAACTTTTATTCAAAGGATATTTCTTACAGATTGTTTATTGATCTTCTTTTGTGCTTAGTTTATATCTGCTCTGAAATATGAGCCATGTCTTAAAATTTGATAGTGAGCTTAGAATAATTTGGAGAAGCAAAGGAGAGAAAGTACTTACAGGTTTTAATCAGTTGATCTTATTTGTTACTTGGAATTAAGGTGTGAGGAGTACTCCAAAGTCACACATGGCTCTAGATTGAAGCTATAGAGTAAAGGTTTGCAGACCAATAAAATTGAAGCTTTCTGAAAGTGACAAGTGGATAAAACATCCTAAATTTATTTTGGCTTCCCCTGGACATACTTGCCATCTGTTCAGTTAAGATTATGAATTTTTGTATTGCCAAAATACTCAATTGTGTGTGATCTTAATAGAATATTTAATACTGTTTTTCTAAGCTTGCCTTTTCAAAATAACCTAATAGCAGTACTTAATGATTTTTTTCCTGATAAATTAGCTTTTTAAAAATGTATAACAGGGCCAGGCATGATGGCTCACGTTCGTAATTCCAACCGTTTGGGAGGCCAATGCGGGAGGATTGCTTGAACCCAGGAGTTTGAGACCAGCCTGGGCAACGTAGGGAGACCTCGTCTCTACAAAAATAAAATTAGCAGGGCATGGTGGTGCATGCACCTGTGGACCCAGCTACTTGGGAGGCTAAAGTGGCAGGATCACATGAGCCTGAGAGGTCGAGGCTGCAGTGAATCGTGATTATGCCACTACAATCAAGCCTGGATGACAGAGTAAGACTCTGTCGATCAGCATAAAATTCTCGATTTCTAAGATTTTCTAATATAAGAAGCAAGTAGTAACAGATCATCTCTTATTTATGAATTGTGATCAGTAAACCCCTGAATATCTGCTTATTTAGTTCTACTGTATCAAATATCATCATCAGTGTTGCATAACCAACATTAGGGTATTGAATAACATCAATATTAATTAACATTTTAATTAGAATTTTGAATTATTAGGCTTTTCATTTGAGTCATCTACAAATTGATTGGCAATTAAACTTTATCATTTGCTTAGTTTACTGCTAAAACTGTTTAATACTTTTTTCTAACAGTAAAAGCATACTGAAGATTGAGAAACGCTGGGCTAGAAAAAATATGTAAATATATAAAATGTACCAGCCTGGAAATCAATAATCAGAGAATTGGGACCGATTCCATTTGTAAGAACAGAAACATAAAATGCCTAGAAATAAGTTTTAAACTTATAAAACTTTTATTTTAAAATTACTAAAAACCTCACTGAAGGGTATAAAAGAAGACTTGAATAAATGGAAAAACACACTATACTTCCTGGGATGAAAAGACTCATTGCTGAGCCTTGCAGACATTTGTGTACATAGAGGAAATTGTTTTCAAAGCTGAGCTGCACTTTTGGTCCCCTCAAGAGTAGCAAAAATCAGAGCCAAGCCCAGGGCCTCCAGAATGAGATCCCTGGTAAATTACCTCTCATTTTATGCTTACATACTGACAGACGAGTGTGGAGCCATGTGTGTTATAGTTCTCTTATGAACTTGCTTTCTGCCCTTGTGCCCTGTTGGTGGTTCAACCTGGGATTAAGTGGTCAAACCTGGATTAAGATATGTAGGCTTGTAATGTCTGCCATTCCCTGGAAGAAACAGATTTTCTCTAGGAGAAGGTATCATTATCCTAGGCCTAAATAATAATATAATTTTTATATTCACTGTTCAGCTCATAAATTTAACCAGCTACACACACATACATATACCATCAAGAGCAAGAAGCAGCAAAACCAACAGACAACAGAAAAAAATCTTTAGGTATTGGAACTATAAAACAGAGAAAACCATCATGCTAAGTTGCAAAAATAAAAGCAGAGATCAGGACATAATGATAGTACACTGGAAACTTTAAAAAATGACAAGGCAGATCAAGAAATAAGAAATTATTTCAATATTGCAAACATAACATTAGACAAAGCTGAAGTGAACATTAGTGAACTGGAAGATACAGTTCAGAAGAAGCATGAAAAAGGAAAAGTATGGAAAATACTGAACAGAAGGAAAAGGTAAGACTCACATAGGATATGGTAAGATCTCATCTTTGTTTGATTAGAGTCCCAAAAATGGAAGAAATGAAGACCAAAGGACATATGTGAAAGGATAAAATACAGGAAGAGATCAGAAGACGGAGACCAAAAAAAGATCCATTAATACGACAAAAGTGGCACTGTAATGTGGA
Organism: Cacajao melanocephalus; assembly: GCA_963573385.1. Taxonomy (NCBI): domain Eukaryota; kingdom Metazoa; phylum Chordata; class Mammalia; order Primates; family Pitheciidae; genus Cacajao; species Cacajao melanocephalus. The sequence goes on from CAUYLG010032008.1 coordinate 100,045, forward strand.
GTGGTTGATATTTTCAGTAATTGCTGCTTGGGCAATTGTTTCTGTAGAAGAAAAAATTGGGCCATTAGTTCTTTTGGTGTAATGGCAAACTGTAAGCAATTTACCAATAATAGGATCAACTAATTACAATTTTTATCTGTATTATAGGAATGCCATTTGGTCTTTACAAGTGATTTAGAGTTACGTTAACGAGCTTCGATTAAAATGTTAACAGGTTATATATCCCATTTGGTAAAAAAATTAAAAAAAATACACATGAATATGTATTTGTGAAAAATATATTGCATTAAGTCTGGGAATATTTCAGAGTAGCTGTGCATATATATGATGGTATTTGGAATGATTTTAATCACGTATCTTTTTTACTTATTTCTATTTTCCAGTGTTTCTAAATTGAGCATGTACTGTGTTACTCATAAAATTGATAAAATAGGTGTCCAAAATATGACAGTATATCCATTTTTTTATTGCAGGAATATATATTATTAAATTTTTATCAAATGAACACCCCTTAGTTTTAAAAGCATAACACATATAGTATATGCAGTAGCAATACAGAAAGAATGTGATAGTTTAATATTCTAAAGATATGTTGAAGACTAAGTGCTATCCTTCCATTTTCTTTTCACTTAAATGAGTCTTAATTTTTTCTGCATTTTCATTGCAATTAATACCTGATTGCCTCCTCCTATTTCTTCTGCCTCTCTACTTTCCATTCTGCTTTGACAATGCTTACGTGTCCTTAATATTTTCTTCTTTTAAAATTCTGAATTTACACATCTAGAGAGTTCAGTGCTTTATAAGGTAAACTATATCATGTAAACGGAATTGTTTTTATAGGTTTAGGGTCTTTAATTTCCTTAAGAATTTGTTTTCATAATTTCATGGGGAAAAATGAGCCGTTTCTAAAGTACCCTTTTTGAAAAATGACATCGGCATGTGAGTTTTAACAAGATATTGTTTTCTGGCATTTTTCTCTCACATCAAAGCGTGGTTTTGGTTTGTTTGTTTGTTTTTTTTTTTTTTCTAGTTTGGATAGGATATTATATGACAAATCTTTTTAAAAAATGATGTGCTCTGTTTTGCCACAACTTCCAAGAAACTGAGAGATAAATTTAGTATTTATTGCGCTAGTTAGCTCATTCATGTATACCTGTCTGCTTTAAGTGAAAATTGTTTTTAGATCATTACCTTTTATCCTTTTTGAAAGTATAGGTTAAAAAATGTGAATCAATGTGCATGTATGTAAATATATACACATATGTACACATACTGTGTAAACATGTTTTGGATTTCTTTTAGCCAACAAATGGAATCTTCTTGAGCATGTTTCTAATTGTTTTGCCATTGGAATCCATGGCTCATGGGCTCTTCCATGAATTGGGTAACTGCTTAGGAGGAACATCTGTTGGATATGCTATTGTGATTCCCACCAACTTCTGCAGGTATGGTAATCTGGTATAGTTAGTGTTAACTATTCAGTTCATAACATTTTCTTAATATTTATATGAATAAAATATAGCTCTTTTTCAAAATTATATTTTCAAAATATAACTTTTTCATTTCTTCCAAACTTTTAACAAACTTTATTCCAAGTGATAATATCTTCAGTTCAATTGAAATATTTTGATGAATACAGTAAGCTTATGTTTTGGCTAGATACCAGAATGTGTTCATGAATAACTTTTCTAAGGAGAGGTCTTACCCTAAAGGGAATATTTTGTTTAAGAAAGTATACTATGAAACAACATAGTGAAATATAATAGAATGTGCACTGGGCCTGATAGGCTGGAGGTCTAGTTCTGTGTTACCTTCGGCAAATTGTAACTACTCTGAACTTTAGTGTCTGTCTTTATCTAAAATGCAAATAGTGACACCTGTTCTGCTCATCTGACAGGAATGGTATGAAGAACTAAAAAAAAAAAGGCTGTAAAAACACTATACACACTGAAAATGCCATGCAAATACTAGGAATTCAGAGGATTGACAGTGAAGCTTAATAAATGTTTATTTAATTGCAGTTTTATTCCAAAATAATTTTTACCCACAGAGGTGGTGACATTTGTATAAATTTGTAAATGTTGCTAGATTTTGATTTTTTAGCTAAATACCTTTTATTTATTTTATAGCTAAATACCTTTATTTTATAGCTAAATACCTTTAAAATAATTATTTGCCATAAATGAATTCTGATGACAGTTTTCATTACACTTTCCTAGGGAGAGGGGAGAATTTTTTCTAATTTCAAGTATTTGGCATAAAATCCCCAAATAGACTATTTGTAGGAAAGATTTTCTTTCATGTTAAATACTTGATAAAAAGTTGAAGGTTCGAGAACTGAAGGAAACAGATTTGGAAATGTCCCATCAAGTGAGAAATGACAATCCTGTAGAAAGAAAATGTGGAAACAGTAATATGCACAGTTAGATATTTATTCCATTGTAATTTTTTAAATGTATTGCTTTTTCTCTTTTGTGACTGTAATGAAAAAAAATTAGTAGAATAGTATTGATACATGAAGCAAAATCTAAGGTTTTCAGAATTCCTGATAGAAATCCCTTTTCTGGATAGGAATGATTTTTTCTTTCTCAATATGAATGGTATTTTGCTAGTTATAAGACTTGCTTTATCATCTTTACTAGAGTACCATTTTATATTTGTTCCAAAAGCAAATCTAAGTCTTCAACTAGTGTTCAGTAGTATAAGGCAATGGACCTAAATTTTAATGACTTTTTAAATGCCTAGTAATAGGTAATTTCTTCTACCATTTGTGTACCTTAAGTTGGTAAAATTTGAACACAATTTTATCTGTCATTTATGTACCTTAAGTAAGTAAAATCCAAACACAATTTTATAAAGACTGTTTTTAAATACAGAAATAAAATAACTAGCATGGTGACTCACACCTGTAATCCCAGCACTTTGGGAGGCCGAGGTGGGAGGATCATGAGGTCAGGAGTTTGAGACCAGCCTGGCCAATACGGTGAAACGCCATCTTTACTAAAAAAATGCAAAAAGTATCCAGGCGTGGTGCCATGTGCCTGTAGTCCCGGCTACTCGGGAGGCTGAGGCAGGAGCATCTCTTGAACCCGGGAGGCAGAGGTTGCAGTGAGCTGAGATCATACCACTGTACTCCAGCCTGGTGACAGAGCAAGACTCTGTCTAAAAAATATATATAAAAAAAGAAATAATTAAAATATTGCTTTTATATTTTATGTGTTATAATATTCTTAAAGAATAGTTTTTTTAATAGTCCCCACCCAGATGTTCTTGAAACAGTATAATTCTGCTTTTAAAAAGCCATGTCCAATATCTATCATGTAAGAAAATAGAAATAAGGAACAAAGAGTAATGCTATCTACATTTGGAGATATTATCCCAAATTTTAATTTGGTTATTGTTTTAATGATAGTAAATATAATATTTAGAAACCAGATTTTGATTTTCTAAGCTTAATTCTTAGTACTATGGGATTTTAGAAAGGATGATTTAAAAAAAAAAATCCTGTCACTTAGCAGCAACTATGATGATTCTTAGATAGTTATAAATGACAGATGAGAATGTAATATAGAATGAATACTTTTTAAACACCAAAATAATTGTTTTTTCTCCTACTTCAGTCCTGATGGTCAACCAACACTGCTTCCCCCAGAACATGTACAGGAGTTAAATTTGAGGTCTACTGGCATGCTCAATGCTATCCAAAGATTTTTTGCATATCATATGATTGAGACCTATGGATGTGACTATTCCACAAGTGGACTGTCATTTGATACTCTGCATTCCAAACTGAAAGCCTTCCTCGAACTTCGGACTGTGGATGGACCCAGACATGATACGTATATTTTGTATTACAGTGGGCACACCCATGGTACAGGAGAGTGGGCTCTAGCAGGTAAATTCACCTTTGGCAGTTTCACTATTGTAAAGATACACATGTATTTGTAGAAATCTGTATTTCGTACACAGTCATTAAATTTCAGGATTCTCAGTTTTCCACTTCAGTTCACCAAACTATACATATGACTCTGATTTGTTTTTCTTTGCTCTAGCATACCTGTTTAGCCTAATTTAGTAATCTCTAATGATAAGATTGAGAATTATGTCTTATAGTGATTAGAAGGAAAAAAATGCTTTGAGACTTATAATCAGTTTCCCTTAAAATATTTTCAGAATTGTTAAATATATTTTTCAGAAGCTGATAAACTTCTTTGACTAGTTTTTTGTTTGTTTGTTTGTTTTGAGATGGAGTCTTGCTCTGTTGCCCGGGCTGGAGTGCAGTGGTATGATCTTGGCTCACTGCAACCTCTGCCACCTGGGTTCAAACAATTCTACTGTCTCAGGCTCTTGAGTAGCTGGGACTACAGGTTTGTGCCACCATACCCAACTAATTTTTTGTATTTTTAGTAGAGACAGGGTTTCACTGTGTTAGCCAGCATGGGCTCTTATCTCTTGACCTCTGATCTACCTGTTTCAGCCTCCCAGAGTGCAGACATTACAGGCGTGAGCCACTGTGCCTGGCCTTGACTAGTATTTTTAAGTTTTTAAATGTTATGGATGCAGATTTCAGTAGTCTTTCATATCTGTAGTTTTATTTATGTTAGAAAGCTCACCAGAATTTTAAATCGTAGATCATGTGGTTATAGGTCAAGTAAATGACCTAAATGTAATTTGCATAGGACCTATAACAGAGCCCGGTACATAGTAGAGGATCCTTAAGTAGCTGATAAATAGATGAAATCACTGAACAAATCATTTAAAAAGAAAGGTAATTTTCTTATTTTAGATTAGACATAGTTATTTTAGATTTAATTACATGCTTTTTTTCTGTAAAAGAGTGTAGATGTTTTAAACTAAGAATACATAAATAATAAAATAGTCGTAAAATAAAGTGGAAACATTCAGGATGAAGAAAAAGATAAATAGAAGTAGTACAGAAGGACAGAAGGAGAGTTGCCAATATCAGTATAAGAACTCCAGAAAGAAACAAAAGGTTAAAGTAGAGGTGATTTTAAACCATCGTGATCTCACTAATTTCATGCCAGATTTGTAACTGGTTCTATCAGAAAGAGAAATTTTTTAAAAAAATTTTCTTTTTTGCAAATATTGAATAACTCAGTGGCTTTCTAGTAGAAAAACAAGGTAATATTTATTGACCACATTTTAAGCATCAGCTTATCTTACTGTACTTAGTACCTTACACACATTGTTAATCTTCTTGTGAAATCTTTTGAGATGGATACCATCACTTCTGTTACCTTCACATGGAAATTGGAAGTTGTTATGTAAACTTATCTATGGTCATACCACTATGTGATAGAACCATGAATCTGCCAGACTCCTAAAGTGTATTTTTCCCCCCACTGTACCATGTTGCCTCCAAGGGTGAAAGCCGTGATGATAAAGAAATGGCATGTTCTGGTTAAGTCAATATTTTTGTTAGCATGGATCACCCATTTCAAAAAATTAGAATGTACAAGACTAAAAGATGTACTGAACACTAAAGCTACTTGAATAGTTTTAAAAATCGTTTACTTGACCTGTAACTATTTTTTTTGCACCCCTCCCTCCTGACCTATAACTTTTTAATTACAATGTAGAAAGCATCTTTTTAACCTTTATGGCTACTTCAGTTTCAGGTGAAGTATAACATTCTGTGTATTCCAACTCAGAATACAAGAGAAAGCTCTAGTCAATTAAAACGGTCTTTACAGAAGTAGAATTTTAGATCTAAAAGCAGGGATTGATTACCGAAAACTTACTAAAATGCTTATGATAATAAACTCTACCCAGATCAGATGTAAACAGGGCTGATTTTTGGTGGCCATGCATATATGCCTAGTTAAAGTATTGTAAGAGAGTAGTTTTAGAAGTAAGCTTTCTGTATGTGTTTACATTAAGGATTTATTACTTAATAGAAACACTTTTCAAAAAGTTTGCACTTAAGTGATTTAAAATGCATTAAGTTATTTCTTAAAGATAGCTGTGGAAATCAATCTAGATGTTCATTTTACTAATACTTGTATCAGCTTTTTTTCTAAGTAAAAAACACTAAGATAAACATATATATAATCAGTGTTCCTAAATTTTCATTCATTGTTTAGTAATAATTTTTGAAGACTAGGAATTCTAAAATAGAGTTATATTTTAGGTAAATGTTTAGCAGTTACATTCTGGAATGATATCTTTGTAATTTTTTTGCAGTATGTTACCAGTAAATTGACCGTTACAGAGTTCCTTTATTAGCTAAGATTTGTTCTTGTGTAACTTTGAGAGCTTATTATAAGAAGTTTAAAAAAGAGAGAAAGCGTACTGATCTCCCTTCCCTGACAAAGGCAGGTTTTATCCCATAATTCAGCAACTGCATACTATCCTGCATGGCCTGAGGCATCTGGCATACTTCTGGGTAGTCAGGTTGAACCGGGCCCAGAAGCATTCTTTTCAGTTAGTTCATGCCCTGGCCTGCTTTCGACATAGCCCTCAAGGACCGATTCTGCCTCAAGAATAGTATTGAATATCTCTGCTCTGAGGAAAATGCTTTAATCTATTCCAAATTCAGTGACAAAGAATTTTAAGTTCTGCTAATTTATTAATAGGGTGTTTTGTTTTGTTTTTGTTTTTGTTTTTTTAGCAACCTTTGAAATAGGAAACATCACAACTGGATTTTACTTGGGTTGGCAAGTTAATACCCGGCCCAGTATTAATATCACTGTGGGAAGGAGAATCTATATTTGCCTTTTATCCCATAACTTTACTCACAGTACTTAGAATATGTAATCTTGTATTTATGGAGTTTCACGATATGGAACCTAATATTTTTGCCTCTTTGCTTGAGAGTAGAAAACAATTATGGTAATTACAAGAGAGACAGAAATAATAGATAATTTATAAAGCAGTTTATTACAAATAAAGTCTTTAAAAAGCAGTCTCCATTACTTGCAATGCATCAGATGGCTGTTACTTTAGATAAATGTAAGTACTTTGAATCTGGGCTAAAAGCCAAATGTAGCATAGAACCTATTCATAGAGGGAAAGCAGAGCAAAACAAGAGAAATCATTTAGAAAGCTTTAATGCTAAAAAAAAAAAAAAAAAGCTTTAATGCTACTTGAAGTGTCTTGATAGCTAAAGAGCATTTATATAAGAGAATGAGGGTAGAATATGCTAAAGAATGTTTATTGAAATAGTTGTGGATGGCATGTTGGGCAATGATGTTTTGTGGCAGATGGAATTTATATAATAGTTCTCGTAATCTGTGTCATCTTCTAATCTCCAGAGAAATTTAATAGAGCTGGCAATGATGGAGAGTTAACATTTGGCCGTTTTTGAAAAAGTGTCTTTTGGGGAGGTATCAGTGGAATAACACTTTGGTATTATGTAGAGACCATGTACTGAAATAGCTTATCTGAGATAATGTGTGTGAGTGTTCAATCGATTCATAAAACAAATTTATTTTCAAGTTCTTAAGCTACAGTGGGCTAATTAATAAAATATTGATCAATTACACATACAGAATATGATAGAATCCCAATGCTAAAGGATTCTCTCTCTGGTGAGACCCACTTTTAATGGTGAAACCAAGAGGACAGTTGATTTGGGGGAAATGTGTATTCTGGAGTTAGGTTGTTGGGTTTTGTACTGGTACATTGTAAAAGTAACTTATGCTTAATGTAGAAATTTCAGAAGAGTACTTTAAAAACCACCTGGAAGTGAAACATCCAGCAATAGCTGCTGCAGTAATTTTTATAGATGTAATGTCATGCTTTTTCGATATAGACATTTTCTGATCAGTAAATTTTCTTTATAAATATTATAAGATTTACTCTTAAGGTTTTAGGCCGTAGTTTATTTCCATTTCCCAAGTGGGAAGGAGGTCTTTTTATGTAATTTCTTGTTCCTAGTCTGTTCTTCCCTTAGGATAGATTCCTAGAATAGGAATGATTATATCAGTGTCCATTGAGGCAGGGCCAGATGAGATGAGGGTGGTAGTTGCCTCAGGCACAGAACATAAAGGAATGCCAAAAAACTCAGTAATCAAAATGAACATTTTAATGTAGTATACTTAAAAATCAAAATTAATACAAAAAAATTGGCAATGAACTAGATGTAAAACCTGTAGTCAGAAGTTTATTTAGAACTTTCTGGGTATATATCTTTTTAATCCCTTGTTCTTCAGCTGTAAAACTGATTTACATGTAAATCTATTCTTAAACTCATTTTTGTACAGGTAGGAATAGGGTTTATTTTCATTTAGCAGGTACCTGCATATGAGGAAGAAAAGGAAACAATGGTATAGAATGGGGGCCAAACTTTTTCTGTAAAGGGCCAGATATTTTTGGCTTTGTGGGTTTAGATCCCTGTTGCAGCAGTTTGGCTCTGCCACTTTAGAGCAATAGCAGCCATAAGGAGTGTAAATGAATGAATGTAGTTGTGTTCCAGTAAACTTTTACAAAAATTATATCAAACTTAAATTGCATACAATTTTTGCTGTCACAAAATATTCTGATTTTCTTTCAACCATGTAAAAATATAAAATCAATTCTTAGCTTTTAGGCCATACAGAAAGAAGTGGCAGGCTGGATCTGGCCCATGCGTTGTAGTTGCTGCCCCTGCTATAGAATGTTAGCTTTCCTGTATAGTTGTTTTCACTAAATACAGCTATGTAAAACTGTTTTCTTAATTTATAATAGCATATTCCTTTTTATTTGAGTGATAAGGATTTTTTTTAACCTCAAGTTGAAAGTCTGTTGTAAAACTATCTTTTCAAAAGATACTTTGAAAATGTCATTGAATTCTTTATTTTTTTGCTTATTTAATTCTAAGAATTTAAGGAAAATACATGTAAGACAAGAGTATTTTCTAAGAGAAAGTGATTAAGAGGGTTTTCTTAATGAGGCTACAGAGATTATTGCTCCATTGAATTTTCTTTTGTTTACAGGTGGAGATATACTACGCCTTGACACACTTTTAGAATGGTGGAGAGAAAAGAATGGTTCCTTCTGTTCCCGGCTTATTATCGTATTAGACAGTGAAAATTCAACCCCTTGGGTGAAAGAAGTGAGGAAAATTAATGACCAGTATATTGCAGTACAAGGAGCAGAGTTGATAAAAACAGTAGATATTGAAGAAGCTGACCCACCACAGCTAGGTGACTTTACAAAAGACTGGGTAGAATATAACTGCAATTCCAGTAATAACATCTGCTGGACTGAAAAGGGCCGCACAGTGAAAGCTGTATATGGTGTGTCAAAACGGTGGAGTGACTACACTCTGCATTTGCCAACGGGAAGCGATGTGGCCAAGCACTGGATGTTACACTTTCCTCGTATTACATATCCCCTAGTGCATTTGGCAAATTGGTTATGTGGTTTGAACCTTTTTTGGATCTGCAAAACTTGTTTTAGGTGCTTGAAAAGATTAAAAATGAGTTGGTTTCTTCCTACTGTGCTGGACACAGGACAAGGCTTCAAACTTGTCAAATCTTAACTTGGACCCCAAAGTGGGATATTATTAAGCACTCATACTACCAATTATCACTAACTTGCCATTTTTTGTATGCTGTATTTTTTATTTGTGGAAAATACCTTGCTACTTCTGTAGCTGCTCTCTTTGTCTTTTCTTAAGTAATTACGGTATATGTAAAGTGTCGGGAAAAAACATTTTGTACTGAAAGTATATAGGGAGTCAAATGCTGACTGTAAATGCGTAAGAGATGTTAAAAATAATACTGCACTTTCAGGAATGTTTGCATATGGTCCTGATTAGAAAGAAAACAGTTGTCTATGCTCTACAGTGGCCAATGATGAATTACTAATGCCTTATTTTCTAGGCATATGATAGTTTAGAGAATGTAGACCAGATAAATTTGTTTACTATTTTAAGAAAACTACCAGTTTACTTACAGAAGATTCTTTTTTCCAAACAATAGGTTTCATCCAAGACGATCTGAAGAGCTACAAACTCTTTCTCTTAGAAAAGAAAGAGGGCTGCCCAAAATAAATGCAAAATTTGCTTATACGCCATCACACTCAGATGTCTTGATAGTGACTTGCTACCAGTGTAGCAGAGAACCCTAATTACATTTTAGATCAAATCATTCTTTATGTGGGTATTGTTAAAAGGCTAGAGCCTACAAGTTCCTCTCTCTTGAACTGCAACTGAAAACACTGGGGGCCCTGAAAACACTGGTAATATTAAGAGCCTTTCTCAGGGTAACTTAATGTTTTCTTAATGAACAGTGTTTCCAGCTGCAAATTCCTTCCAATAAATTGTCTTCCTTTGTGAAAAGGTACTCTCATAGAAGAAATTTAGCAACTTCCGATTGACTGACTCAGTCTAAGTATTCAGAAAAGATTTTGATCACTATTGAGCTAATGCTCTGCCATGAAAATTATTTTTCTGATCCTTGTTAGTGATAACACTTTTTTTCTACTGAAGGTCAAAGGATGGGAAACAGGTCATTTCTTTTCTTGTATACGTGTAATGTATTATGTAAAAAAAATTCATATTGGCAATTTTAGTTAAGCATAATAGTGTGGTTGTAATTTTTAAAAATTCAGTGTTTTGTCTGATTAAAGCAGGCACTGATCAGGGTATCTCCTAAGAGGTAATTCACTTCTTATTTCCTTCCAATAATTATTACATTCTAAATTTTCATCTATGAGAAATAACAAGAGGGGAATAGAATTAAATTGGGGAATAATCTAATCTTCATTGTTTAAATGATTTGACTTCTCACCATTGAAACCATTTTTTCTAGCCTCAGAAAGAGGAAATAATGCCTCCACCATTTTCTACCTGGTGACTTGAAAATTGAAGTTTTAGGTTAGGAAGAAGTTACTTAGAGTCAGGGAACTTGTATACCACTATCTATGCAGCATTGTTATAGTCTGACTATTTCTATGGTTTGAATATGATTTTCCTAATGCTCTGAATAAAATTTTATTAAAACTTAATTTTTCATTTAATGTGCAAATATTAAATATTCTAGTATATTGAAAGTGGTAGTCATTAAAAATGCCTATGTTTTAGAGTTCATGTTTGAAAGTTTCCAATATAGGTTAAGGATTTATATTAGCATTGTCCAAATAAAATAGTATAGTGTTTCATTATTGTTCTGTTCAGCAGTAGTGTAGTAGAAAAGCCACATGTTAAAATTATGAGCTTTTTAGCTTCAAAAAAAAGTTAATGTTTAGTAAAATCTCTTTTTAAATTTCTTAGCTATTTGTGAGCAGGTTAGCTTTAACTAAAGCGTTATTTCTTCACTGTAACAAAGCCAGCTATAAAAGTATATTCTGCATTCTTTATAAGGTAGTATTAAGGTGGTACTAAAAATTATAAAAACAGCTGACAGTTTGACAGCTGCAAACCTAACTTTTTGTTATATATTTTCTGTGAAAGTAAAACCAAAAAAGGTCTTTGGGCCAAGAATGTGACTTGAGCAAATTTATTAACCAGAATTTATAGAATATCCACTTTGGTGAGTTCTCCTACCCAAACAAACAAAAAACTATGAATGACTCTTTGGGATGGTATCACAAAGCTGACATTTAAAAAACAATAAAGATGTAGAAAAGAAATACTATACGAAGGATAAAGTGATTGGTTACTTTCACGTAAAGATTAAAAAATAGGTCTGACAATGAGACTAATTTGTTTATGGCTGTCATATTTAAGAAAGAGTTGCTTGGAATAAAAGGAATTATTTCAGGGCAAAACTTTACCATCCTACTAAAAAGAGGTAACATGGAAATATTTTCAACATTATTTGATTTAATAATATGTTTCCTCGTGTGATACCTTGCTAAAACCACAAAAGTACTAACCTCCAAAAACATCTTTTAAATAGTGTACACACTGTTGCAAAGTAAATAAGGAACCAAGTTCTTTCTCTCCCCATGACTTTTCAGTTATGCTGTCATTTTTAAAATTTTAGTTTGTTCTGATCTAAACTCTTCCTTCCTAGGAAACTTGGGGTTATATTTCCATAGAATTCTATCTTGCTCTTAATAAATTCAAAATTTTATGGAAAAGATGCATTTCAGAAGATTATTCTTGTGACGAGTTATGCTTTAAAAAATAATTCTTAATTAAAATGCACTTATATTTAATGTATTATTGGGTAGATTTTTGTTTTGAGTAAAATCTTCATTAGAATCCATTTGTAACTGGATGTGTTATAATTTGGGGCTTAAACATATTTACTTTTTTGGGTACTGCTTTTTTATATGTATTCAGATTTAGAGCTTAGTCTATTTGAAAGTAATATTCTACATTACTTTCCCACAAGTGATGATAGTTAATATAATGTATGCCAGAAGAAAATGATTTAATTTTAAGAATGCGGTTAGATATATTTGACAGTAAATGCTCAAAGGAGTTAGAGCTGTCAGTACTTTTGAATGTCTCCTGTATTGGAAACTATTAGACTGTCACCTCTTTTTAGGCAGAGGCTTACATGTGTTGGTATTTCTGGTACAGAGTTAGCGAGAAGAGTGCTTGTCCATAATGAGAAGCATTTAATAAATATTTTAGACTGAGTGAATAAATTTAGAATTCTAAGGAGAAATTGGGATAACTTGATTGTAAATTACTACAATTTCTTTAGAGTTCTACTTAAATTGATACTATTTCAAGACCTTCATTAAGCAAGTAGTTTAGTAAAAACTTACAGAATCTGTAAAAGGAAAAAAATATCAAATTTGTAGTTAAAAGTAATAAGTGTTAAGGTTAGGGAAGGAAAAACTCTTTCAGAACTGGTTTGAATGAAAACATAGCTGATGTTGCCAAAAAATGGCTTTTTTGTGAGTTGAGTCTGTTTCCATCATGACTCCAATATCGTTAAGATTGAATCATTCATTTCCCCACTATTAAATCTAGACAGATTAGAGATTTATCACAAATAGAAATTATTAAAAGTCTGACGAACAAAGAAGGAATTTAGCTGTGCGTATCAGTGACAACTAAATTGTAAGGTCAGTAAAATAGGCCTATGAACATAAGCAGGTTAAGGACAAGCTAGGGAAACTACAGATATCTCCTTTTTTATATTGTCTTACCTATTCACCAATTATAACACATATTAACAATATAAAACAATGAAGTTTAAGCAGTAGTTGTTTTTAGCAACCATTCTGTTGATAATTTACATTTATGTTTATTAGGAAATGTTGTTAGACCAAAGTTGATTTAAAATTGGAAACTCTGGGCTACCCATAAGGTTTTTTATTTTGAAATATTCAATACCTAAAAGCCGTTTTGATTTTAAAAAAATGAAGTTGACCAGTCATCTTGTATGATGACCTCATAACATTTTATAAGTTTGAACTTAAAATAGAAGTAGACAATTTTAGTAAGCTTTTGTTTTCGTTTGGTCTAGCCTAAAAGACACTGATTTATCTTAAATCAAAGATTTTTAGCAATGTGCCAGGGATAAGTGAGAAATATGGCTTATCTTCCTAGACAAGCAGTGTTCACTCAGTGCCAAGTAAACTTTTCTCTAAGTTCAAAAATATTTTTTATATTAAAACACATACCAATGTATTGATGAACAAAATCTGCATTAATTTTTTTTCTTTTAACCTGGTGTCTGGGTACCCTTTTTCTTTTTTTTTTTTTTTTTTTTGCATTAATTTTTAATATAAACTACAGACTTCAAGTTAATCTTGCAGCGGGTCATTTGATTCATCCTTCTCATCCCAGAACACGTTGGACACAATACTGGATGTTAATGACACTCTAAACAATTTTTGAAAAGAAAAAAAAAAAAAACTTTGCCTTGTGACTTGGAATATGAATAGCACAACAAATTTTCACTAGACAAATCATTTTGTTTATAGAATTTCAGATGGATGCCATTTTAATGGCATTTTATGATAGATATTTCTAGATTCTTCCAAGTCCTTATATGTAATTTTTCTACTGGGCATTGGTAAGGGAAACTACAGGGTGTGTGGATTTTAATTTGTAATCCACATCCATGTGTATTTATACACGTTCTCTCCTATCTAATTAGAAGAGGTATTCTTTATAACAGCTAACCTTTGGATTCCTTTCTTTTCCCCATGAAACAACTTAATAACGATAAAAATGGCAATGGCTATTACTTCTTTTTCACTAGGTTCTAGCACTGTGGTAAGCACTTCTACATACTGATTATGTTGAATCTGCTCAGCCACCTTTTATGGTAGACATACTTTTATGAATGAAGAAACAGGCATAACTTTACCAAAGTGACAAAGTTATCTCTGGGAAATTGGGTCTCAAACTCAGCTCTAATCCCAAACTACTTTTTTTAAAAAAATGCTTTGTAATTCTGTCAGTTTGTTATCTTCATTGTCTCTACTGGCACTTTTCCCTCAGGATACAGTATGAACATTCTCAAGGCCTTTTAGTAGTAAAGAAATCCTCCCACAATTTTACATCAGATCTTTATTTTTTTCTTACAGTGAGGTTATTTGAAAGTGAGTGTTCTGTACTCAGCCTCCAATTTCTCAGCTTCGGATATCTTGTATTTATTAACTACTTCCTTTATTTTCTCCTTTTGGGCTTCTGTAAATACTATTCTTGATTTTTCTGCTATTTTTCTGGATATTCATAGTGTGTTTTGCCAGCTCTTTCTTTATACTATATTTTGGATTTTCTCATATTCCTTCTTTGCTCATTCCATCACCTGCTTTCAGTAATCTCATTCACACAGGATTTCAGCTATAACACATTCCACTGATTACTTTCAAATGTCTATCTCCAATCTACACATCTCTGGCACTCCAGGTACATGCATTCAGTCATGCACTGAACATCTCGTTTCACAGGTTCCTCATACTCAAATTCAAATTAGGTAGAGCCTCATCCAAATTGCTTAGTTCCCTTTATTTATGTACATGTGGATGGTACCATTGATGCTTTATTACTCAAACCAAAATTTAGGTTTTATCCTTGACTCTCCGTCTTCCTCATTACCCACATCCCATTAGTCGCCAAGTCCTACTAATTCTATTTCCTACCTAGTATTTTATTATAACCATCCCCTCATCTCCATTCCTACTGCCTTTACCCTATAAAGGCCTTCACTATTTTTTCCACTAGTTATTGTTACAGCTTGTTAACTGTTTTTATTCTCCTGTCTCAAGTCTCATTTTGCTCCAGTATAACTTCCATATTTTTGCCAAAACAATCTGTCTGTACGCCATATAACTTTCACCATAAAGGATATATTCCTTGTGTTAGCTTATCAGGCCTGCCTCGTGATTAGCTCGTTTCCAGAATCTCTAGCTATTCCTCATCTCAGTCACCCTCTCTCCTGTCATTTAGAACTGTTCATAAATCTGTGAAAATGTTATGTGATTTTTAAAAACCAGTTCCATGTGGGTTCAAAATATATGCTGGTCTCAAAACACATTAGTCACAAGTGAAGCAAGGCAGGCTAGGCAGGGAGGATAGATCGTGCTGGTAGCATAAATCTGGCATGAAAAATGGTTTCCCATCCTATCTATGAATTACAGTTTTGCATCCAGGAGAGATACTTGGGAGTAGAGAATCATGGACACTGACTAACGAATATAACAACTGACTTTTTATGTCATTGGTCCTCACCATGACATGATGGAGATAGGCAGATTATGGCAGGTAGAGGGGAGAGCCAGGGGAGGTAGGTCTAGAGTGCAAGGCTTGGTCCACAAAACTTTGCAGCATCATTAAGTCTCTATTTAATCCAAAGGCAGGAACTTGCTTGCCAGTCTAGCTTTACCAAAACACAGGAAAATGCTTATTACCCAGGCAGTGCAAAATAGGATCGGAGCTGTGAAGTGCAGGGGTGAAGTAAGCAGCCCCTTTGCAAACCATGCACCATCTTGTTTTGTGATTTTTCTTTTTGACCCCCTTGCAGGTAGTGCCGTTTCAGCAGAGCTGGAAAGGGAGCTGCATGGCCAACATCTGTGAAACACTATAAGAGCATTCCCCACATGGCCTTCTGTCCTCAAAGTGAGGCTTATCAATTCAGAAAGACTAGGAATTCTGTAGCTATGCTAGTTATTATGCAGGACTCTTCTCATTCCATGTTATCCAGTAACTGGTAGAATGAGTTCTGCTTCATTACAAATGACACAATTTCACAGTCAAGGGGCACCACACCCACCCCCTGAACCTTTTAAGAACTTCATCCTCAGGCCTTGGACATTCCACACAGTCTTGGGTGTCCTGAGAAATTACCCAAACTCCACAGTGAAGGGAACCATGACCTAATCCTACCATTCCCTCCATGGGGTCATCAGGCACCTTTTTCCCAGCAGAACCACCAGACCCAAAGCTCAGTCCTGGAAGCTCAGGGAATTTTTTTTTTTTTTTGAGACACCTGTTTGCATCTTCTGCAAGACTTCAGACTAGAAATGCTTTGTGTTCTATTGCCCCTTTGAATTTGATGCCTAAGATATCTAGAACTTCTGAATGAGAATGCTTTGCAGGGTACCAGGCTTCCTAGTGTATTTGGAGAGGCAGGCTCATTAGATTCAGAAGAGTAAAACATTTTGTTTACACTAGACCAGAGCTCAGATCTCAGCTCTGAAAGATATGGGCTGAAACATCTACCTTGGAAGTCACTTTTTAGTCAAGGTTATGGCACTCTGCTGCACTCAAGGGTCTACACATACATTTAGAGGTGATGACTAAAGCTGGAGGTGCAGCTAAGGATGGGATACAGAGTGAGGGTCTTGGCTGACCTACATTTGTTCACAAATAGAGGGTAAAGCTCAGCAATAAAACCCTGAAATACATCAGGATGTCTGGACTAGTCATAGTGTCAGAATTGGAGAAGAGCTAAAAACTCCAAGGAACTAAACTCTTGTCACTGTCCAGGAAGGGGGTAATAACCCAGCCACCCCCGCCTTTTTTTGGCAAGTTTATTTAATGCAGTGTGGTAGAAAAGACAATTCCAATTTATCTTATAGTTGAATGTTATTAATCTGCCTTTGTTCTTTGGAAGAACAGTCCTCTTATTAGGGTTAGGAAATTACCCCTCCCCTACTCCTGGACAGCAACAGGGGTCTGGCATTGGGATATGGTGTTCCTTGAGCTTAGTTGATCAGGTGTGTGGAACACAAAGGAGCAAAGAGCCAAGACAGCCCCCTTGGAGAGAGAAATAAATGAAAACCAAGCAAACTGTTAAACTGAGTATCGCTCGGGAATTAGGCAGAGTGAAAGAATTCAGCCTTGAGATGACAGGACAAAAACCAGATGAAAGCAATAGGGATTTTGAGATGACAAAGGGTACAGAGAAGTTGCAAGAGCCAGGGAGAAAAGCTGTGCACTTTTTTTGTTTCCTGAAGTAGAGCAGTGCAGCTGGTTTGATGAATAATCAGGACTTACGAAGGATACTTATAAAGTAACTTTATTTCCCGCTCTTTCTTTACATTTGTTTGGTGGGTATAGTTGTTCTGATAGGCTGACTGAAAGTTCAAATTGCTTCATTTTTTTTTCCAGGATACGTTTTGAAGATACAGTCTCACTGTAGTAATAAAAATGACCAAATGTATAGGGTAAAGATTCCAACATCGTCAAAATTACGGCTACTCTTACCTTCTCTAGCTTGGGAAGGAAATAGGGATAGCTGCTTCTTTTCTTCTTTTCCTTCTTCAGCTTGCAGTCTTTGACCCCTCAAGGGATGGAAGAGATGTGGAGGGGAGGAAAGAGATATAAGGAGGGCAGAAGCTTGAAAGTGACTAGGACCGTGGCACCTGGCTCCGGCAGACTGCGTCATCTGATGTTCACAGTGGCATCCTGCACTGATACTCCCAATACTGGGGATCTCTCACTTGTATGCAGTTGCATCTTTACCTTACTCTTTCCATGGCTTTTAGGAGTTCATTTGATACCCCAGCTTCTCTCTACTGAGGTCGGTCTGCTGTTCAGGTGGCCCTCATGGGCAGGACCTCCCATGGCCATATACTGGCACTCTCTTCATGGGCCTCCTGTAGTCTGTGGGAAACACTTTCACAACCTTTGCCCTGTAAGTGTGGGCAGATCCACAGCTACCTCCTAAACTCAGTTCTCAGCACCTGGCCAGCACTGTGGTCCTTCTGGTTTCATAGGCAAGAGTCAACACCAGTACACTGGGCTTGCCAACTTCAGGGCCATGTACCAATCTCTCTGAGGGACCCAATTAAATCCCTTTCCACTAGGATTTGAGGCAAGGGGTAGTCACCCTATTACCCACTCCCAGTGGGGGGTACTCACAGCATTATAACAACTCTCCAAAGAATCCTCTTTATGAACCTGCCTTTCATCTCCAGCTCCTGAACTTTTTATAACTCCTATGTGGGTGAGGGATTTCAGAGTCATATGAGTTGTTCACCCTATTCTTTGGCATTTTTCTTCTTTGTCTGAGTTACTACTCTGTCAGTTACTTTTTTTCCTGAGAGTCTCTCTGCTTAAACATCCTTTTCACCAGCAATAACTGTTTCAAATATAATGGGAAAAAGATTCTTCTACCAACAGAAATAGAGAATAAATCAGAAATATTTGGGGCCTATAAGAAAAGCATAACTGCACTAAAATATAGAGAAGATTACTAAATACAGCGACAGTATTTTTTTAGGAGATGCATAAATATTGTAATTATCTCAGTTCTTAACAGGATAGTAAAATAAGTTTAATTAAATCGTAAGTAAAATGTCAACAGTTATCTATAGTCCAAGTGTTTTGAGTGTTTTCCCCTATTTTCTGAAATTTTGACTGTAACTGTGTCTAATCTTATACCCTTAAGAATAAAGTTAAATACCTCAAGGGAATCAAATCATACTGAAGGGACTCATAATGAAATGTAACAGTCCCCCATTCCAACATTTCTGACCCAAGTCCCACTCCCACGAGGAAACCAATAATATTTCTTATGGTAATCAACTTCATGTCCATAAATAATGTGCTTTTTATAACTTATAATACTGTCTTTTTCTAAATTTATCACCTTTAGATATTATTTATTAATGAACCACTATGATAGATGAGGGCTTATTTCACTTACACAGTTTATCTTTACTCATCCTTCCAAATGGTTCTATAAAATTGTTTCATCATTTTAATATACTAAAAACTCTTATTTCCTCAGTTGTGGACACTATCTCTCTTGACTCTCCTCCTTTTGTGATGAGGGGGAATTAGCACTTCTGGTCTTTCCTCACCTTTTACTTCCCCTACCACCGACTTGTCACTTTAGTCTCTTTGTAAACTAACCACAGTCAAATCTCCTACCTTATTTAATGGTTGATTCTAAGAACTAACAATTACATTAATGACTTTATTATATTGTTCATAGCATAGCCAAATGTGCTGTGACTACATTCCCTCTTTTGTGTAACCATTTTCACCTGAAGTTTCTGATTGTCTACCCTCATCACACCTGAAGTCCTAATTTCTCTTATATTCTTCCTGAATCCCCATTAAATAATTCATGGAATCTTCTTTTCCTCCAAATTCCTGCTCTTGGATTTCACTCTGCCTCTTCTAGTCAATATCAGTTATTCTCCAGAGCTCCTGCAAGGCTGTTATCCTAGGACTTCCCTTGATTATTTTCATATGTTAGGTTTAATATTTCCTGGACCCCACATCTTCCTCTTTTTCATTTCCTCATTTTAATTGGAGCACTTCATGAAGCAAGTTCTAAATAAATGATGCATGGAACATAAATGTTCTTAGACCATATTTGTCCTGTAGAGTTATTATTCTGTTCTCGGTCCTTGCTGGTATGACTGGGTAGAGAATTCTAGTCCATAGAAACTTAAGGGAATTGCCCCTTATTGCTCCATTTTACCAGTGGTCAATAATCTAGTCTTTTTTCTCTATAGAAGCTTTTATGATGTCCTCTTAAAATCTCTTTAACTTGGTTGTTCTGAAATTATAACGGTTTGGGCATGGGCATATATTGTAGTCATTCTTAGCATTTCATAGCAAGCCTTTTTCATTTGAAGATGTGCATCTTCCTAGAGCGCTGAGAATTATCTTCTATTATTTTCCCTTTTCTCTATTTTCTGTGTGTTTACTTTATTGTCCAACTGCTGGGATGTAGGACTTGATTTGTTCTTTTTTCCTGCTGTTCTGTATTTTGGAAGATTTTCTTGGGTTTGCCTTCCAATACTAGTGAGATTGTTTTTTCCTCCAGCAATCATACATTTAATTTCCAAGAACTCTTTCTCATTCTTTATAATTCCTTTTTCATGATATGGATTTAGCATCTTAGATTTGTCTAAATGCTAGAGATTTTTTAAAAGAATATTATAGCATTTTTAATAGCAAAAAGTATTTTTTAAGGAAGCAACATAAATGTTTACAGGAAAATGGATAAATACATTTTCATACATCCATTTAAATGAAAACTTTGGAACTCTACTGACTAATGTAGATAAATCTCAAAAACATACATACTGTTTTTTAGACGCTGTAGATACATTAGGTATGATACCATTTATATAAAATTTTGAAACTTGGAAAGCAATGCTATGTGTTGATTTTGGATACATATATAATGAAAGTACTAAGAGAGTAAGGGTAATGTAATATTTTATAGAATATACATGGAAATTTACAAATTCAGATTGATGGTAAGAAATTGGAGATTTAGAAGACAGTAAAGAAGACCTTGAACCCCCCCTTTTTTTAAATTGTAATTTAAGTTCTGGGGTACATGTGCAGAACATGCAGGTTTGTTACATAGGTAT
This sequence comes from Cacajao melanocephalus, assembly GCA_963573385.1. Lineage (NCBI taxonomy): Eukaryota > Metazoa > Chordata > Mammalia > Primates > Pitheciidae > Cacajao > Cacajao melanocephalus. The sequence goes on from CAUYLG010032008.1 coordinate 120,748, forward strand.
ACATGTGCCATGGTGGTTTGCTGCACCCAGCAACCCATCATCTACATTAGATATGTTCTCACTCATAAGTGGGAGTTGAACAATGAGAACACATGGACACAAGGAGGGGAACATCATACACTGAGACCTGTTGGAGGGTGGGGGAAGAAGGGAGGGATAGCATTAGGATAGATTTTTTAAAGTTATCTTTGGATTTCTGAATTTCTTTTGCTTCCTTTGGCATTTGTTGTCATTCATGTTAGTTTCCCTTAGTTTCTCTTTTAAATTCTAGGCTTTTCTTAAATATCTGAAGATCTTTGGCTTCCAGTTCATGTTTAAGGAGAGGGCAATAAAAAGGCTGGTATATATGCTACCTAAGTGAATGCTAAAAAGGCTGATTTAAATCTCTTTATCCATAGTGGAAACTGTCAACCAGAGGGCTTCATATTTAAGTGAAAATGTGGGAAGCCAGCTTTTATGTTGTGGGGTATTCCCCACATGCCAGAAAAAGGCAGACTTTACTCTCAAAGTATAAATACCTACATGCCCTTTAGAGAACTGTTTGAGATTTTGCCTAGAGTAAAACACCTGGCTATAAGCACATGAGCATAGGGGAGAAGGGCATTTGGTCAAGAGAAAGATCTTCAATTATTAATTGCACAAATAGCCCCACTTCTTAACTTCTTCTTCAATTTACCAGAAATCTCTGAGGCCTCTCTGGAGCTGTGCTCCATGAGGCTACATAGGATATTTCAGAAACAAATGGAAGTTTTAGGACTGATAAACATATCTTAAATTTAAAAATAAATTACACATGGCACTCATTGTGTGTTGGGGGAGGAAGGGTATCTGCCATAGGATATCAGAGCACGTTGAAGGAGTACACAAAAAGGAATGGTCTGGCATGAGCTGAGGAGGGCATCCACAGCAATAGAAGTGGGATGATGATGAGAGATTGTCTACATAAAGGTGGATTTATCAAATAAGATCATGGGAGCAGGTTCTGTTGAATAAATAAATTGCAAATATGGAAATGGAGAAAACTAGAATGATCCCTAAGGTATTGGATTGAAAGATAAAGTATCAGATATATATAGAAATGAATGTAGACATATGTGTAAGCATGTATGTGTGTACTTTTTCACATACATTTGATAGATCTGTCTATTAAAAGGGCCTGAGACTACCAGTCCCCACTAGCAATGAACATACCTATATCTTAGATCTTGGCTTCTGGATATTATTCCCCACTGAAAGGAACAAGGGTTCCTTGGAGAAATAACGGATTACTTCTGAATACTTTTGCTGAGGCAGCAGAAATACAGGTGAGCTTGAAATATGTTAGTAGAAAGGAAAAATTGTTCAAAGAATAGTAAGAACAAATAAAAAAAGCATGGAAGTTAGTTTGAAACAATTCCTAGTGGCCGGAGATGGGGAAACTGAGTGTCAAAACAATTACAGTAATGGACTATAGCTCATTGAGTAACATAGGAATAATGTGTCTATACTGATAAAAATACATAAAGGTACAAATGAAAACTTTGAAGAACAAGATATTTACATTAAAACAATAAGTGAAGAGGCATAAAAGAAGAGAGGAAAAAAGAATACTAAGGAAATACTGGTTTGATCCAATAGAAGGCAAGAAAAAAGAACAAAGGAACAAAGAACTGATAGGATGAACAGAAAAAATAGCAAATGCTAGGTTTACATTTAACCATATCGATAACTATATTAAATGAAATTAGACTAATGGCTTTAAAAATCTTATCAAACTAGAATTTCTCAATGTCAGTACTGTTGACATTTTGGAACAGATAATTATTTGTTGTAGAGGCTGTCCTGTGCATTGCAAAATGTTTAACAGTATCCCTAACCTCTGCCCACTAGATACCAGTAGTACTACTCTCCTCCCCTTCATTTGTGATAACTAAAATTATTTCTAGATATTGCCAGCAGGGAAACACCTCTTATGATACCATCAGATCTCATGAGACTTATTCGCTGTCATGAGAATAGCATAGGAAAGAGCTGCCCCCATGATTCAATTACTTCCCACCAGGTTCCTCCCATAATGTGGGAATTCAAGATGAGATTTGGGTAGGGACACAGCCAAACCATATCATGCCCCATGGTGGGGGAAAAGAAATCACCCCTGGTTGAGAACCACTTGACTAGATAAAAACCAAAATCCAATAATATGTTGTTTAAAATAAATACATGTTAAATACAAAGATATGAATAGTTGTAAAGAAAAGGATTCAAAAAGATATTCCATGCAAATATTAAAAATGAAATAGAGGCCAGGCATGGTAGCTCAGCTACTTGGAGCTTAAGGTAGGAGGATCACTTGTGTTAAGGAGTTTGAGGTTGCAGTGAGCTATGGTCATGCCACTGCACTCCAGCTTGGGTAACAGGAGAAACTATCTCTAAAAAAAAATTTTTTTAATTAATTTTTAGCTGATGGGGCTATGCTAATATCAGACAAGGTAGATTTGAAGACAAAGAACATTACCAGAGATAGGTAGATCCTTTCATCATCATGAACTATCTTGGTCAAAAGTACCTAAATGTGCAAGTACCTGATAACAGAACTTAAAAATACCCCAAGAATAAATAGACATAAAGGAAAAACACAGACAACCCATTATCATATTTGACAATTTAAACACTGCTCTTCCAGGATTGCTAGAGCAACTAGATGCAAATCAGTACTTGAATAATGCTATCAACCAACTTGACCTAAATGATACCTTCACAATATTACACTCAACAATTGCAGTCTATACATTTATTTCAAAGTCACCCAAAATATTCACCAAGAAAGATCATATGCCAGGTCAACAGACAAGTCTTATTAAGTTACAAGTGACTGAAACCAAACAAAATATTTTTTCTGACCACAACAGAAATAAATTAAAAATCAGCAATGAAAAGATATCTAGAAAAATCCGCAAGTATTTTGCAGTAACACACTTCCAATAAGAGTAGAATATTTCTTTAGATCAAAGACTTTTTTTGACCCATAGGATTTTCTTTGGGCCAAAGAATCACAAAAATATTTTCAAATGATGTCAAATTTTTTTCAAAATAATTGAGTATTGTATCCCTGATTTGATGGTACTTTAAGCAAGTACTAGAGTAAAGCTAGCACTGATGCAGGATTATTTTCATGCCAATATGTAGAATATAGAAATTCATTTTTTTACTATATGTATTAGTTAAATAATATCTGAAAGAAGTTTGTCAATTAATGTATATGTAAAGGCATATTTTACTGTTGTCTTTTTCCTTTTTTTAATCTTTCACAATACCTAACATGAATGCTGGTTTAATTGATGTTTTCAAATAGTCTCACCAAAATTAACACTAGCAGAATAAAAATAATCGTGTATGAAAAATTTTTCATCAGATGATGACTTCTTTGAGAAAAAAAAAGTTTTTCAGAACCTTCAAATGCTTTAAAAATATTGATGCGAGATAAATGTGCTAGTCAACTCAATATTTTTTGATTTTGAACAATTGTCAAGACTGAGATAAAGTATTTTTAATAGGTGTGATGGTTTTTTCTTTCAGATGATAAATATTATAAATTTTATTTTAAAAGATTTATATTTATCTTGTTTTATGCTTTAATTTTTTGACTTTTTAATATATACTAAGGTTAAAATATGCTTTTTTTTCTCCTTCCAATTTTTATTTTATGTTCAGAGGGTATCTGTGCAGATTTGTTACATGAGTAAGTTGTGTATAGCTAGGATTTGGTATATAAATGATTTAATATCCAGGTAGTGAGCATAGTACCCAGTAGGTAGTGTTTCAATCCTTACCTTCCTCCTGCCCTCTATCCTCAAGTAGGTCCCGATCTGTTGTTCCTTTGTGTCCACGTGTACTCAGTGTTTAGCTCACACTTAAGAGAATATACGATATTTGGTTTTCTTTTCCTTCATTAACTCACTTAGGGTAATAGTCTCCAGATGCATCCATGTTGCTGCAAATGACATGATTTTACTCTTTTTTAATGGCCATATAATATTATGTGGTATACATATACCACATTTTCTTTTTCCAGTCCACCTTTGATGGGCATCTAGTTTGGCTCCAGGTCTTTGCTATTGTGAATGAAAAGTGCTGTGATAAACATACACATGCATGGTGTCTTTATGGTAGAACAATTTATATTTCTTTGAGTATATACTCAGTAATGGGATTGCTGGGTCAAATGGTAGTTCTGTTTTAAGTTCTTTGATAAATCTCCAAACTGCTTTCTGCAGTGGCTGAACTAAATTACATTCCTACCAACAGTATATAAGTGTTCTCTTCTATCCACAACGTTGCCAACATGTTACTTTTTGACTTTTTAATAACAGCCATTCTGACTGATGTGAGACTGTATTTTATTGTGGTTTTGATTGGCATTTCTCTAATGACGAATAATGTTGAGCATTTTTTTTCATATACTTTTTGGCTGTATGTCTTCTTTTGAGAAGTGTCTATTTATGTCTAAAGGGATATTTCAGATAACAACCAAATTATAAGATTTTACCAAGTATCAATATATAGTCATGTATTGCTTAACAATGCAGATACATTCTGAGAAATGCATTGTTAGGTTACTTCCTTGTTGTGTGACTATCAGAGTGTGCTTATAGCCTGCTACAAGTGTGCTTACACCCTGGCTATATGATGTAGCCACCAATCTATGTGCTCCATCCTTTACTGAAATGCTGTTATGCTGCACATGACTGAGTAAGAAACCTGAAGCCATTTATTTATATCCAGGGAGCCTCGTGTCCCCCTTGTGGAGCATTGTAGAGTCACAGAGGATAAAACCTCCAAAAAGAGAATGAACTCAGAACTTTCTTCACGTAAAACTGTTCTCTCTACAAAAACCAGTATTTTGTATCTAAGGCATTTCCAACTGGGAATGAGCTCATAACTTTAGCTAACATGTGAAAAGGAATAATTTTAGTGATGGATAAAAAATTTTTAAGTCTCTATCTAGACATTTCAAAGTGAAATTGCAGGAAAAAAAGAAAAATCTAAAGCAAATAGATTTTTTATTTGTTTGTTTGTTTTTTGAGACAGGGTCTCTGTCTGCTGCCCAGGCTGGAGTGCAGTGGCATGATCTCAGCTCACTGCAAACTCCACCTCCCGGGCTCAAGTGATACTCTTGCCTCAGCCTCCCAAGTAGCTGGGACTAAAGGCATGAGCCACTACGCTCAACTAATTTCTGTAGAGATAGGTTTCTCCATGTTGTCTAGGCTGGCAAATAGATTATTAAAGTAACAGATTATCTTCAAAGAGGCAAAATGTACCCTGTCAGCTCTGGCTTAGCAGCAACAAGAAAAATCAAGAGATAACAATTATATACCCAATATACTAAAAGAAAATAATGACTAACAGAATTATATGCCCAGAAAAAATATCCTTCAGGAATGAAAATGAATAAAGACATTGTCAGTGAAAAATTAGAATTTGCTACCAGCAGACTTCCATGAAAAAAAAGGCATGTTGGGCAGAAGGAAAATACCAGCTATGCAGGCAAGAAAGAATGTAAAAAAAAAAAAAAAAGGCCATAAATCAGTAGGTAAATCTAAATGAACATTGACTATGTAAAATAATAACAGTAAAGTTTTGTGGAGTTTAAAATATATAGAGAATCAAAATAAATATATGTCCAACAATAGTATATTAGTTGTATTTACCTACTAGAGGGTTAAGGTACTAATTGTCATCTCTGGGGTAAAAAAAACATGCATAGTTTTCAGACTAACAGGAAAAAACAGAATTAAAAAATCAATTACTTCACAAGAAGGCAAGAGAGAGGAAAAAAACGGAATAGGCGGGACAAACAGCACAATAAGAAGGTAGATTTAAACCCAAATTTACCACTTCAAGACTTTTGAGGATGATATATAGGAATGTATTAGTTCTTTCTCTCGTTGCTATAAAGAAATACCTGAGACTGGGTAATTTATAAAGAAAAGGGGTTTAATTGGCTCATTGTTCGGCAAGCTGTACAGGAAGCATGATACTGGCATCTGCTTGGCTTCTGAGGAGGCCTCAGGGTACTTACAATTACAGTGGAAGGCACAGTGGGAGCAGGCACATCACACGGCCAAAGCACGAGGAAGAGTGAGGGGAGGGAGATGTCACACACTTTTAAGCAACCAGATCTCATGAGGATTTATTCACTATCATGAGGACAGTACCAAGGGGATGGTGCTAAATCATTCATGAGAAAACACCCTCATAATCCAATCATCTCCTGCCAGGCCCAACCTCCAACACTGGAGATTACAATTCTACATGAGATTCGGTGGGGACACAGATCCAAATCCTATCAAGGGGTATGATAGAAAACAATGTACCTGATTTAGTTAATTCAATTTGCCTTGCCCTAAGAACTTCTTAATAAGTTCCCATGCATGGAAGTTTTAAAATGGTTACCTCTTGGGTACTTTAGGTATCAAGAGAGCACCAGAAAGGCCTTCTGCATGCATTAGATCTCTTAGTCCTCATGATGAACTTTCAGGACCTCTAAATTGTGTATCCCCAATTTAGAGCTAAGGATTTCCTAAGGTTGTTCAGATAGTAAGTGACAAAAACAGGATTCAAACCAGGTCTAACTCATCCCAACTCCAACATACATCCCACTATGACAGTTAGGTATTTAATAGCATACAGTTTAGTCATGATGTTCAGATATATCGAGTTCTTAATTATTCAGAAGAAACAGATGGACGAACATTTTGCAACAAACCAACCTTCTTTAAAAAAATCCCTGAGATTTCTTAAGTTACAAAATAGGTCTTCAAAACAAATGTACTAAACTTAGCCTATAGTTCTGTACACAGCTACTCATATTCAGGAATTTATGGAGGTGTTACACATCCTATATTTTCCCATATTGTGGCCCACACTGCACATGCATTTCAGGTCCTGCTTGGATCTCCATTTAATTCTGCTAAGAACATGCATTCATTTCTTGTTAAAAGTAGAGTTTTCATTTCTGAAATGATTTATAATAGAAGACAATGTAATTACATTAGAAGACATTTTAATTTGCAAATTGATTTCCAGCTAAGATTTGTGGAAAATAAAATCTAATTTATGCTAAAGAATATCAAACCTGCTAATCAATTCTCTTTTAATGACTTCCCAGGAAAAAGCTGATATTGGCTATAATTCTTCACACGGCAGTTATCTTTCAACCATATTGCTTTTGAAAAGTATCCAATCTGTTTTATGCTGTTTCAGAAATGAAGATTGTATTACCTATTTACCACAAAATGAGAACTTTGCCCAAACCATAAAAAAGGGAGGCTTTGGTAGTTTTCCTTCCAGTCATTTATTTCCAGGTACATTCACTTTTATTTCCTTCACATTTTTACTATTTGAATCCTAATGCCTTCTATACTGACTTGTTAACTGTATTCTAATCTTATACAAGTGACGTGACTGTAGCTTGTTCCAAGATCATTACAAGAGAATAAGTTGAAGAAAGAAAATTCATTGCTAGAAAAGATAAATGGGTGACATATTGGCCCCTAAACCCTGTTCCTAATGGAAAATCCCATGCAAGAGATGAAACGTTACTAGAAAACATGAACCGCTTCGTTAACTTTATGCCCAAGTTCTATCAGCGATTGATTTTTAATGCCTGTGTCCATCATTTATGAGCTCTTAGTATTCTTTACATACATTTTAAACTAAGCTTTATAAAATGAACTAGTTATACTGTGACGCTCACTGTATCATCTATATAAAGCATCTCAAAGAATAATTCACAGAGGAGAAATAGAAAGCTTACGAGCCTATTATTTTGTGATGCAAATTAACTAAATGTCAAATGTGGCAGCTATGAATGCCACTCTATTTGAAATGACCTTAAAAATTACCAACATATTGTGAAGTATACTTTTGGAAAAATCAAAATTACATCGCTTCCTTTATTATATTTCTATGGTATCTTTCAGCCAAGGTTCCTAACAATATAACAGTGATGCCATCTACGTCACAATATATTATTGATAGAAAGATAGGAATTTAGAAATGGATGTAAGTTAAAGCAAAGCAGATTAAAGTGAGCCAAACACACTAGTTTTCAATGTGGGTTCTAGAAATAACAGTTTCACAGACGCATTAAGCAATCCATTGAGATTCGTAGTGTTGTTTAGAATAATTCTTTTAAATAGGAAGTTTAAAACCAAGTGCAGAAAATAAGGTTTTAAAACAGAATTTAATAAGCCTAAGCCTACTTATAACCAGTGGTGGTGAAACACTGTTAAAGATAGTTTTGTTGTTACTGGAACTAAGTTAAAAATAAACTGCCCGAAGCTAGTTGATTTAGGAGATGCTTTTGAACTTATCCGTAGAGGATAGCTAACATTGGCTAACATAGCCAACCTCTGTTGTAAGCCCTTGACATGTGTTAACCCATTTAATCTTTTTCACAATCTTTTCAAGGAGGTACTATTATTCTTACTTTAGGAATGAGAAAATGAGGCAGAGAGGTAAAATGAGGTAAAGATAATTCACCCGAGATCACCAAGGAGGAGAGGGAGGGGTCCAACCTGAGTGGTTTGGATCTGAAGCCTGATTCTAACCACTATGGTAAGCTGTCTCTCTTCAACAGTGTTCAAATCAAGTTGCAATGTTCTTTCATTAAAGGCATAGAAGTATATTTGGAAGAATTCTAGTATATGTGGGAGGCCTTGAAGAATCTTCAAAACTGAACCAATCATTAGTGGGATTATCAAACTTTCACTGTATTCCTGCTCTAACAAAAAGATTAGCCTGTAATATTTTAAACCCTGCAAATATTCAGCCCCTGACTTTTAAATTCTTGCTAAATACTCTATGTCATCTCATTCAATCCTCATAACAACCCTATAGAGTAGATTTCATTTTCTCCATTAAAATTAACACAACATGGACTTTTACAAAATGAGGGTGAACACCACAAACATAAAGTCTGAAAATGCCAAGGCATTTATGTATTACTACATCCTTTTTATAGATTTATGAAAAAATGTTGTCTAAAATACCTGAGACCACAGATATCAACATATCCGGTTCTATAAGAGTTACAATGGGAAGGAATACTATAGAAAAACAAACTAACATAATAAGTTGATATAAGAGATATGTAGGGTAATGACACTTGTGTAATGTGGAAGTTGGGTTGCTTCATAGACGGTTTTTCTAAGTCAAGGACATTTGAAATTGTAGAATTACAAACCTCATCAGGAGGAAAAAAAAAAAAAAAACCCTCAGCTGGGCTGGTAGCCTGGGGGCATTAGCCTTTTTACCTGTATTCTAGAAAAATTAAAAACAAGAGTTCTCTCCCTAGAGAAGTGCCCCAGGCTGCAGTAGCTCAACTCTAAACGGGTTTCACTACCTCCTATTCCCTCTTAGAGGGAGGCTCCATAGGCTCTAATCTCTGTCCTCTGGCCTTGCTAGAGCCTCTACCAGCCCTCTCCTAATTAAATTTTGTCAGCACTTCTATTTCTGTGTGCAATCTTATATTCCCTGTAGTGAATTCTGGTCACACACAGCTGCCTGCCTTGACAGGCCATTTTAATACCCAGGTATCTGTGATTTTTTTTTTATTGTTGTGAGTACTCTGGTTATCATCAAGATGGGTTATAACATAATAAAATAATCATAAACATGGAAAAGATTTTCAAAAGGGTAATATCTTTCCTGCCATTGCAATTCTCCAACCACCTCCATGTTTATTTTTTCCATTGGTCTTCATCTGGTTTGGATTGGGGAGTGGATACTAAAGTCACTTAGGAAAAGATTTTAAATAATTCATACCCTCCTACTCTTCCCTTCTGGAGATAATGTTTTGTTGAAAACAACCATTTTTTTAAAAAAACAATCAAGCATAACCTACATTTCCTCAATTCCTCAAAATTCTTAGGAATTTATAAACCTTTTTATTTTTTTAAGGCATGGCGGAGAGCTTTATGTTTAAATGCGCTTATATAACAAGCTTTCCTGGCCATGAGTAAAACATCCTGTTTTATGTTAACCACCATCATGTAACAAGATGTAACAGTATATATTTTTGCAGCAATTTTAAAGTTTCTTTCATTTCTAAATTGAAAAAGACACTATTAATTTTAAAATCTCAGTTAAAGGAAAAAGATAATTGAAGACCCCTTCTTGTATTAAGGAACCATAGCTTATTCAGTAGTATTCTCTGAAGGTTCTCAAAATAAAATTATTTCCATCTTGATTTTAAGGGAATCTTAACTAGCACTTTCACTTTAAATATGTACTTCCTCTGTTGTTCTATCCCCCAAGTGGCTTTTTGCCCAGAAATCGGAAGGCACCGTGTTTAGGCTGGTAGCCTTTGGGTGAATGAAAAACAGTTGAGACTGAAGAGGTGTTGTGTGTGTCTGCTCAGACTATCAGACTATCTTTCCTCCATCATCTCCTGCTCCTAATTCTTCACCAGTAAAATTGTACATTCCTGCCCCCACCCCAAGGTTAGACAATTGGGGAATTGTTAAGAGTCTCTTATTAGTCGGCACAGCTGAGTTTTATTTATTTATACTCCATGTATCTCCAACATATTTCAAGTGGTCAGCAATAATAGTAGTATGTCTATTATAGAAATTAAAAGTAATCCTTCCCCTCTTCTCAACTAATCCCTGTGTACACCCCTCTTCCCTCCCCCATAATAATAGAAAGAAAGAAGTAAAAATTAACTTTGATTCAGCCTTGGTTAAAATGATAAGAAAGCATAAGTTACAATAATATTTGATTATTTCATGTCAAAACATTCTGATAATATAAAGAACACATGAAACAAAGATATTGGCTAGGTGGTGGAAACATTTTATTTAGAATTAAGTGAATGTGCCAGTTACTAAGTTTTTATATCTCAGCACCAAATCTATCCATTCTCTGCTACACGATGCTGGAACTGAGACTTTACAAACCACATTCCAGCTGGCTCCCTCTTAATTTCTGCCAACTACGGTGATGAGAGGAGGCTGTTTAGAAGGAGAACACAAAGTGGAGAGAGGAAGAAAGAACTGCTTGCTCCTGCCTGCTTCCTCTTCCTGGAAGCATCAACCCTACAGTGCTTCTTCACCCTAGGAAGGCAATTCCGCCCAACAATGCTGCCTCACCCTGAGAGGGCAAATCCTTCCCATCACAACTGTTGTAGAACCAACCTTTTTGCACTTCCTTAGAGACACAAAAACTAGCTGTTTAAAGACCCCTTTTTAGAGATCTGAGTTTCAAGACTTCTTGTCTCCAAGCTTCCAAGTTTTAATACAGATTGAATACCTGATTCAACAACCTGAAATTTTAAATGCTCCAAAATCTGAATCTTTGAGGGCTGACATGACACTACAGGTGGAAATTTTCACAGTTGACCTCATGTGATGGGTCACAGCCAAAATACAGTCAAAACTTGGTTTCATCCACAAAATAATTTAAAATCTTACGTAAAATTATCTTCAGGCTATATAATATATGCATATGGAACATAGTGAATTCCATGTTTAGACTTGGGTGCCATCCCCAAGGTATCTCATTATGTATATGCAAATATTCCAAAATCTGAATAAATATGAAATCAGAAACATTTCTGGTCCCAAGCATTTTGGATAAGAAATACTCAAACCTGTATGTGCAACCTCTTGCCTTTGTTCCCCCAGGCCTAGGTGTGGTATCTGCTCCTGCAGTTGCTTTATGTTTCCTTTTCGCCTGTTTAGGCATCTAACTAACAACTTTATACCTAATTAAAAATTCCTTATATTTTCTGTTAAATAAGTAGTGTGACTATTATATCCTGACAGGATCTTAATGGTTACAATGGAGACAGGCCATGTCTCTTATCTTCACTTACGTGAAGCAGAATGCCTCCTAAGATAGTCACAACACTCTTCCAGAGCTATTAATATAAAGATCTTTCCTTGATAGTCATTTTTTGTTAAAATTTCTCTAACTGCACTGGAAGCAAGAAAAAAAATTACTTTTTAAAAAGCAAAGTTTCTTTTAACAAGGAGGCATGTAAGACACTACTTTATTCCTTTATTTTTGGCAAAATATGTTTATTGTTAAAATTGTAATTTCCTCCTTTTTATGGTGCAGATGAATTGTGTTAGACCTGTGACTGAATGTATCATATGTGGGTCAGAAAGGCCAGATTCTAGGTCTAATTTTCTGTGTGTTAGCTTGGTAAATAAAATGATGATGGTGGTGCTAGCAGCTTAAAAACTATACCCAATGGGAAGTATGGATTATTTAATGATTTGCTATTGGAAAATTAAAAATAAATTTAAAAGAATGATAGATTGCTAGTTCTATCATTATATTGGGAGCCTGGGATTATATTCTCAAATGAAATTTAACTTTCAGCTCTCTTACAAGCCAAGGAAATAATTATTGTTTTTACGTACAAGTAAGGAAGTGATATCAGCAAAATGGCTGACTAGAGATGCTTGACACTCATCCCTCTCACAATAAAGGACCAAGGCAACAAATAAACAGCTAAGATTTTGCTGACATGTTGAAGGGAGAGTGGTGGCATGCAGCGAGGGAGTGATGAACCTGTGATGATTGATTGGAAATCCAGGAGGGTGACATGGAGGTATCTGCAACCACCTCCCCTGCTCAGATTGAATCTGCCCGGAATCAAAAGGAACTTACCATTTCATGGGGAAAGGTAGCAAAAGACCCCACTAGTCACCATTGCCACCACAAAAACCCACAGTCCTTACTACAGGAGAATCACACGCTCCTTGCAAGCCCTGAGCCCAGTTCAGAGAACTGTCAGGAATTCATACAGCTGCATTGCCCCAGTTTAGGGGCATGACATGTGTTCTTTCCACCCACCACTCACCCTCTGCAAAACAAGCTGGTGCAGTACGGTATCATGAGAATAGAGCCACCTCTGTAGCGCACCTTGTTCTGATGGCTAGTAGCCACTGTTCCTCTCCAATACTGGGGCTTCATCTTAATTTCATCAAGCGTACACAGGTGGCTGAATGCCACGACTCCATCTGCACAAAGCTCAGGCCCAGAGTAGGCTGTAACTCTGGTCTTACACAACAAGGAAACCCACCCATTCCCGCTGTCACACTTCCCGCTGAATGAACAGTCTGGCAGTCGCACCCAGGGTGAACTCAACCTTGAGCCAGCCAAACCACTGCACAACCCCCTTGAAGTGGGAGAGGCGTCTAAGCCTTTGAAAAGCTAATGCACACATCAGGCTGGTGGAGCAGCCTAAGCACTTCTGCTCAGGACCTGAATAATAGCCCTGTCTCTGTAGTGTCCTCCCACTCCCCAGCAGGCATGTTCCTAGCCTGCCCAATGACCCTGTGCCTGCAATCAAGATCTGAGACACAGTCCCACAGTCTAGCTTCTGGTGGGCACAACCCCAGGCTGGCCAAGCAGCTTGAAGCCCATGACCTGGACCTGAGAAACAGTCCCCAGAGGCTACCCTGAGCCAGCTGAGCAGCCTAACACCTGTGTCCCAAAATTAAGAAACATTTCAGTGGGTTCCCCTCACACCCTTAGACCATCTGAGCAGCCTTGCACTCATGTCTCAGGCCTGAAAAACAATTCTGTGGGTTGTCTCTGGTAGATAGACTCCCAAGCCAGCTGACTAGCTGTGTGCCTACGTTCTGAGCCTGAGAAACATACCACAGTCTACTCATGGCAGGCATGCTGCAAGGCCAGCCACGCAAATGTGTGCCCATGCTCCAAGCCAGAGTAACAACCCTGTGGCCCCAATCTCAGTGAGCCAGACCCCAAGGTGACTGAACCACTATGTTCACACACAGTCCCACAACCCAAGAAAAGCCTGGAGAGCCCACTCCAAGTATAGCCATACCACTACCATCAAAATCTTAGCCTAGGCCACTCCTTGAGAGCCCACTCCCAGCATGGCCACAACACTACCATATAGCCTAGGCCACTGAGACACTCATAAATGTTACTAGTGTGGATTACAGCTGGAAAAAACTACAAGGAGACTACACTACAGTGTCCTCCTAGAACCAAGGCCAACATCCTAAGACCCATTCATCAAATAAGTCTTTCCCTATGAAACCTACTTCATGAAATTGGAAGAGGCAACTTCTCCACCAGATATGTATAAATCAATGTAGGAACATGTTGAACATGAGAAAGAAAGGAAACATGACACCTCCAAAGGAAAACAATGTCTCCAGTAATAGACATCAATCATAATATATCAAATGCCAGAAAAATAATTCTAAATAATATTAAGAAAACTTAGTGAGATACAAGAAAATACAGATAGACAATTCAATGAAATCAGGAAATTAATTATTTGAATGAGAAATCCAAAGACAGATATCATTAAAAAAGAGCCAAACAGAAATCCTAGAGCTGAAGAATTGTGTTCAACCAAGTCAGTCACTCTGCACAAGGAATCTGAGAACTCATCAAAGATGCTCGCAGTCTGGGGCCCAGAATGTGGACATTCCATAAGCAATTCTGTCTTTCTCAAGGCTTTTTCTTAAGAAAGCTTTCTTGAAATCTTTCTGGGGTGAATGAATGAAATGACAATATATAATCAAGAGCTTCAGCAACACACTAGACCAAGCAGAAGAAATAATTTCTGAACTTGAAGACAGGTCTTTTGAAATATCACAGGTGAACAAAAGAAACGAAGGAAGGAAAGAAAAGAAAAAAGAAGAAAGCATTTTAAAAATGAAGAAAGCCAAGAAAACACAGAATGTGCACTCCTGGCTAGAGTTGCAGTGCTGGGGCAAGGGTCTTGCAGCGGGGCATGGGGCTGCTCCATGAACACTATGTGCCCAAAGGCTAGGTGGCTTCAGAGCTGGAGTAGCAGTCCTGTGGCCAGGGCCAGCAGGCAGGCAGGGGCAGCCTCAGAGCCGAGACCCCTGCAGAACGGTCAGCACCAGCTGGTCCCTGGTGGGCTCTACCTTCAATGTCAAGCCGCAGGGCAGCCGCTTGGACCTGTATAGTGAGTGCTGGGGTCTTTTTGGAGGTCCTGAGTTCAGCGCCGCAGAAAGATTTTAAGAAAGATTTCTCAAGAAAAAGCCTTGAGAAAGACAGAATTGCTTGTGGAACGTCCACATTCTGGACCCCAGACTATGCTCATCTTTGATGAGTTCTCAGATTTCTTGTGCAGAGTGGCTGACTTGCTTGAACACAAATTTGGAAGTATGTCAAAGTTTGCAAAAAACTACTAGCTGATTAAAAAAAAAAACTTGTTAATTCCCTTGATCCAGAAACCAGGCAACTGGCTGAATTGTTTATGTTTGATTTGGAAATTAGTAGAATCCATCTAGACAAAAAAAAAAAAAAAAAAAACGTGTAAAAGAGCAGTGAACCTCAATGTTAAAATATTGGATTTGAGCAGTATATGCCTTATGGCAACCAACTTTGCCAGCAAGATTGTGAAGCTCTCTTACCAGAACACATTCACCATAACTTTTATTTGATTGGGATTGTATCATAATTGATGGTCTCCATGCAGAAGCACCAGATGACTTAGTGCCAGAAGCTGCTTACCAAATTTTTCTTTATCCCAATACTGGTCAATTAAAATATTTAGAAGAATTCCTCAGCAACAGAGATCTTCTGGCAAAGTTGGCTATTCTGTTTTCCCACAGGGCTCTCCAAGGAACAATAGTTAAAAATCCAGAGACTGTCATGTCATGCAGTTCCTTGGAAACTTTCTAACAAACTTTCTGAAAAAAACTCTAAAAGATTTTGAGATGATACAAAAGATGAAAATGAAACAGAATCCTCAAAATTCTGAAGTAATGCCTTGGGACCCCTGTTACCACAGTGGTGTGATTCGTGCACAAAGGCATAATATTGAGCCTGGCTTATATTGCCTGTTTTTCTACCTTGAAGCAAGCATGATAGGCCTGAATATTTTGCTTAACAAACTGTTGGGTATTTCATTATATGCAGAACAGCCTGCAAAAGGAGACATATGGTGTGAAGATGTCTGAAAACTGGCTGTCATTCATGAATCTGAAGGATTATTGGGGTGCATTTACTGTTATTTTTTTCAGCGAGCAGATAAACCAAAAAAAATCAGGATTGCCATTTTACAATCCATGGAGGCAGATTAAAGGAAGATGGAGACTATCAACTCCCAGACATAGTTCTTATGCTGAATCTTCCCCATTCCTCAAGGAGTTCACCAACTTTGCTAACTCCTGGAATGATGGAAAATCTTGTCCATGAAATGGGACATGCTATGCATTCAATCCTGGGACATACTTATTA
Organism: Cacajao melanocephalus; assembly: GCA_963573385.1. Lineage (NCBI taxonomy): Eukaryota > Metazoa > Chordata > Mammalia > Primates > Pitheciidae > Cacajao > Cacajao melanocephalus. Next base: position 136,996 of record CAUYLG010032008.1, read on the forward strand.
CCAACACATCAATGGGACCAGGTATTCTGCTGATTCTGCAGAGGTTCCTTCTATTCTAATGAAGTACTTTGCAAATGATACTTGAGTAATTAACCAGTTTGCCAGACATAATCAGTATGGGCAGCCACGGCCAAAAAAATATGGTGTCTCAGCTTTGTGAATCTAAAAGGATTTGTGCTGCAGCTGATACAAAACTTCAGGTCTTTTACGCTGCTCTGGATCAAATCTACCATGGGAAGTATCCCCTGAGGAATTCAACCACAGACATTATCAAGGAAACACAAGAGAAATTCTATGGCTTATCATATGTTCCAAATACTGCCTGGAAGCTGTGGTTCAGCTATCTGTTGGGCTATGGTGCCAAATATTACTCTTACCTCATGTCAAGAGCAGTCACTTTCATGGTTTGAAAGGAATGTTTTCTACAAAATCCTTTTAACAGGGCCACCAGGATGTGCTATTGCAGGGAGATGCTGGCCCACTGCGGAGGCAAGGAGTCCTTGCTCATGATTGAAGATGCGCTTCAGAAGGGCCCTTCTATTGATAACTTTGTAAGTGCCCTTGTTTCTGACTTGGATCTGGACTTTGAAACTTTCTTCATGGATTCTAAAAAATGGAAACACCCTAAATCTCTTACATCAAGGTCACGTAGATATTGACTTTGTTATAAATGCTACAGCTGTGAAAGCTTGTTTCTAATTTCAGTGTTGACTTCTGTAATAACTTCTGAAAAACTTTAAACTGATAGAACTTGGAATAAGTAATTCATTTTAATTATAAAGAAATGAAGAAAGCCTACATATGTATGAGACACCATTAAGTGAATAAATATTCATATTATGGGTGTTCTACAAGGAGAAGAGAAGGGAAAAGGAGAGGAAAACATATTTAATAAAATCATAGTAGAAAACTTCCCAAGTCTTGAGAGAGAGATGAACATGAGGTCCAGAAAACTCAAAGAATCCCAATTAGATTCAACCCAAGCAGGTCCTCTCTGAAGCATGTTGTGGTTAAACTGTCAAAAGTCAAAGACAACGAATTTTAAAAACAGCAAGAGGAAAGCATTAAGTCATATATAAAGGAATCTTCAATAGACTAACAGTGAACTTCTCAGCAAAACATTACAGGCCAAGAAAGAATGGGATGATATATTCAAAGTGCTGAAGAAAAAAACTGTCAGCCAAGAATATTAAACCCAGCAAAGCTACATTTTGGAAATGAGGCATAAATAAAATATTTCACAGATAGACAAAAATTAAGGAAATTTACAAGAAATGAGCTAGGGAGTCTTAAATCTGGAAATGAAGAAATGGTAACTACCATGATGAAAACACAGGAAACTAGAAAACTCACTGGTAAAGCCAATATACAAAACAAAAGAAGAAAGGAATAAAGCCTTATCACTACAGAAAACCACCCAGCTGCAAGAAACAGTGAGGAAGTAAAGAACAAACATACAAAACAAACCAGATGTAAATATGCAAAACAACCATAAAAACATCAATAAACGACAGGAGTAAGTCCTCATCTATCAACAATTACCTTGAAAGTAAACAGATTAAATTCCTCATTTAAAATATACAGCCTGACTGAATGGATCAATAAAAACAAGACCCAATAACAGGCTACCTATGAGAAATTCATTTCGCTATAAACACAGACTAAAAGTGAGATGGTGGGAAAGCTATTTTATGCAAACAGAAGCTAAAAGTGAGAAGTAACAATACAAACAGACTTCAAGACAAAAGACACAAAGAAAGACATTATATAATAAAGGGATCACTTTGGAATGAAAATTTAACAATTGTAAATATACATACACCCAACACCAGAGCACCCAGATATATAAAGCAAATATTTTTCTAGCTAAAGGGAGAGATAGACCCCAATAAAATAATAGTCAGGGGCTTACTTCAACACCCTACTGTCAGCACTGGACAGATTACCAACACAGAAAAATCAACAACGAAAAATCAAATTTAAACTGTATCATAGACCAAATGGGCCTAGCATATATTGAGGGAACATTTCACTCAACAGCTATGGAATACACATTCTTTTCATCGGCATACAGAACATTCCCCAGGATTGGCCATATGTAAAAACACAAAATAAGCCCTGAAAATATTTTTAAAAATAAAAATCATATCAAGTATCTTAACTAACTAAAATGGAATAAAATCAGACATCATTAACAAGAAGAACATTTGAAACTATACAAATACAAGGAAATTAAACATGCTCCTGAATGACAAATAGATAAGGAAGAAAGTAACGATTAAATTTAAAATAAAACCATGAAGATAGAAACACAGCAAACCAAAACCTATGGGGCACAGCGAAAAGAGTATTAAGTAATGTTTATGGCAATTAATGCCTACATCAAAAAGCTAGAAAAGGCCAGGCACAGTGGCTCACATCTTCAATTCCAGCATTTTGGGAGGCTGAGACAGGAGGATCATTTGAGGCCAGGAATTCAAGACCATCATGGACAACATAACAAGACCCTGTCAATCAATCAATCAATTGGCTGAGACAAGAGGATTGCTTAAGGCTAGGGGTTCAAGACCAGTCTGGGCAACATAGTGAGACCCCCACCTCTACAAATAATTTAACAAATAAAATATACTTAAACCAAACCCAAATCTAAACAAACTAAAGTGATTTTAAATGAACAACATAGTAATGCATCTCAAGAAAGTAGAAAAGCAAAAAAAAAAAAAAAAAAAAAAAACCAAAAGAAACAAACAAACAAAAAACAAACCCAAAAAGAAAGAACAGAGCAGAAATAAAGTTGAGACTGCAAAACAAAATCCACAAAAGATTAATGAAATAAAAAGTTGATTTTTTTCTTTTTAAATTTTATTATGAATTTTTTTAAAAACAAAAATTGGCAAACAGACTAAAAAAGAGAAAAAAATTAAATAAGAAATGAAAAAGATTTAAGAGATACCACAGAAATACAATTGACTATGAGGCTCCCATGAACAACTATATGCCAGTAATTTTGAAAATCTAAAAAAAAAAAAAATTTCTGGACACAATCTACCAAAATTGAACCAAGAAGAAATAGAAAATCTAAACAGACCAAGAACAAGTAATGAGATTGAAGCAGTAATAAAAACCTCCCAACATAGAAAATCCCAGGACAAAATGACTTAACAACTCAATTCTAGTGAACCTTTTACAAAGTGTACAGCTCTCCTGAAACTATTCCAAAAAAAATTAGAAGAAAGGGAATTCCTGCTAACTCATTCTATGAGGCCAGCATAACTCTGATGACAAAACCAGATAAAGACATAAATGAAAAAGAAAACTATGGACCAATATCCCTGAAAAACATACACAGAAAAATCCTCAAAAAATACCAGCAAACCCAATCCACCAACATGGGGGTACAGGTATCTCTTTCATGTACTGATTTCCTGCCCCTTGGGTAAATACTTAATAGTGGGATTGCAGGATTATACAGCAGTTCTGTTTTTAGTTTTCAAGAAATCTCCATATTGTTCTCCATAGTGGCTGTAGTATTTTATATTTCCAACAACACTGTGTAAGAGTTCCCTTTTCTCTGTATCCCTGTCAACATTTGTTTTTAGTCTTTTTGTCATAGCTATCCTAACTGGGGTGACATGATACCACATTGTGGTTTTGATTTGCATTCTCCAGATAATTGGTGATGTTCAGCATTTTTTTCATATAATCATTGGCCAAGTGTGTCCTTTAAGAAATGTCTGTTCAGATTATTTGCTCATTTTTGAATTTGACTTTTTTCTCTTGAGATTTTGAGTTCCTTGTATACCCTAGATATTAATCCCCTGTCAAATTAATAGTTTGCAAATATTTTCTCCCACTCCTTTTTTAAATATATATATCTTTTTTATTGTACTTTGGGTTCTGGAGTACATGTGCAGATCATGCAGGATTGTTACATAGGTACATACATGGCAATGTGGTTTGCTGCCTCCATCCCCCCATCATCTATATCTGGTATTTCTCCCTATGTTATCCCTCCCCAACCTCCCTATCCCCTACTGTCCCTTTTTAGTCCCCCCAACAGACCACAGTGTGTGATGCTCCCCTCTCTGTGTCCACGTCTCAATGTTCAACACCTGCCTATGAGAGTGAGAACATGTGGTGTTTGATTTTCTGTTCTTGTGTCAGTTTGCTGAGAATGATGGTTTCCAGGTTCATCCATGTCCCTA
>CAUYLG010032010.1:0-17579 GCA_963573385.1 Cacajao melanocephalus
TCCCACTCAGTCTTGGTTCCCTACACACATCTTTTACTTGTGCTTATTATTTATTGTGCATTCTTCGTAACTCTCTTCAAACCCACATAAAAAAAAAAAAAAAAAAAAAAAAAAAAAAAAAAAAAAAAAAAAAAAAAAAAAGCTAAAATCAAAAAAAAAATAACCTGGCCACAAGGGGTCATCACTGTAGCCCCAGCTACTGGGGAGCCTGAAGTGAGAGGATGTTTGAACCGGAGAGGTGTGGGTTGCAGTGAGCCAAGATGGTGCCACTGCACTCCAGCCTGGGCAACAGGGCAAGACTCTGTCTCAAAAAATAATAATAAATAAAATACATCTGAAACCCGTAGCTTTCAGAAAGTCTTCAACTTTGGCTGAACACAGGAGACTTTTCCTGGTGTAGTCTCCAGCTCCCACTCACCCCTTCCTCTGACCACACCTCACACTGGAGTCTGCTCTTGGTCATACAGAGCTGCCAACCTTTCCTCTGGTGCGTCCTGCACTTCCCTGACCCTTCCTCCAGGAAAGCCCTTCACATAGACAGCCTCATCTTCCTCCTCGCCTCTGCCAAAGACCAGACAAAGCTCCACCTTTTCTAAGAATCATTCCCATATCCCTCAGCCCAGTATTGTTCTCTCAGTCTTTGCTGCAAAACAAAATCTTGCAGGGAGCTTTAAAAAAAAAAAATACTGACACTCAGGTTCCACCACCAGAGATACTGAATTAATTGATCTGGGACAGGACCTGGACAACAGTATCTTTTTAAATCTCCCCAGGTAATTTTAATATGCAGCCCAGGCTGAGGACTATTTGCATTCTTCTATTTTAATTGCACTTCCCCTGAGCACCCGCACTCCCTGTGTTCCTCCTACTTATTACTCTGTGTTGTAATTTTCTGTTCATTTCTCTGACTCCCTCACTCATCTAAGGGCTCATCAAGGGCTATGCTCACATCCTTTCCATCTCCTATGCTCCAGGGCTTAGCTCACAACACATGTGTGTTGACAGCTGCAGCTCCCCAAGTCAGGTAACTTCTCCCTTCACCCCACCCTGCCTGTACTCCCTGAAGCCTCACTTTCGAGCCACCTCAAATAGCAGTGCTTGACTCCGTGGCTCTGAAATGACTGAATTGCTCAGCTGTATCTTTCTCTCACACTTTTCCTCCATCTCTGCTCTCTTGGGTTTTGACACTTAGGCTCTCCAGCACTTACAGTGTCAGTGTGAACAGCTGCTGCTTTGCCTAAAAGCACTTCAGTGAAGGGCTAGAAAATCCCTGGAAATTGCTCTCCCCACACCCCTGCCATGCCAAGCTCACCACATTGAAGAGGAAAGGACTCCAGGGGAGGGGGTGCTACTGTATCTCCTATGAGCAGAGACCCTGAAGACCTCAGGGCCCAAGATCCCCCACCCTCCTTCCAAACACATCCAAATCTCCGCATCCATCTCACTCCATCATTCTATGGCATGGCTCACTTCTGCTTCCACATTTGATTTAATCTTAAGGGAGAAGGGATTATCATTCCCATTTTACAGGTGAAGAAAGGTCAGTCAGAGACCCTCCCATTGCAGCTTGGCCTCTTCATTGCCCTGTGACCTTAGGTTACTTAACCTCCCAGGTTAGAAGACAACAGGGGGAGGTCAGAGCACCCAGGAGTCAGGCTGGTCTACAGGACCCGCCTATCTCTCTCCCATCTTCTCAGTCTTTGGCCCTTGAAGTCACTGATGAGGGTGCAGTTTGAGCTAGCCACATGGCCCTCTTTCCTCATGCTGAACAGTAGGACACCAGCTTTGGAGTCAGACAGACCAGAGTTCAAATCTGGGCTGTGTTTCTCACTACCTCTGTCACCTTGGGTACAATTTTTACCCTTCCTAAGATCCCCCTTTCTCTTCTGCCAAAAGGCAATGGTACAATTTGACTTCCCAGAGGAATGATAAATAAACAGGGAGCTGGGCCTATGTGAGGGCCCCTCAAACCTCAAATGCTGGCTCGTCCCCCATCACAGCCCTGGAGATGGAACAAGTCTCCAAGGCAATTGCTGCAGGATGGACTCTGCCCCCACCCACTGAGTTCTCCCCTGACAACTCTGTATTGGCTTCCCTGCAGCTGATGGCATTCACAGCCCCAGCAGTGAGCATCTCTAATTCATGGCCCAGCCATGAGCCCTTCCCTTTCCCAGGGATACCAGCTACTTCTAGCAACCTCCTCCCATTTCTTGCTTTGTCCTCAGCTCTGACCAAGGTGCTTCCTGCTGAGAAATCTGCTCTGTAGAGCAGGTTCCAGCTACCATCAATTTCCCCATCAGTGGTAACAGCGGCGTTCCTCCTGGACATGAGGTCAAGACTCTCCAAGCTCACAAGTAAAGGCTGCGCAGTTACAGCCCATTGCTGGGGGGTACCTGAGTGCCCACTCAGAGTGGGACCCCCTTCCTTTCTCCATTCACTCCAAGAGTTTATGGACTGGCGTCTGGCTCAACACTTTGGAATCATTCTTTGTCTGGATGCCCTGTGTCAAAACAAGGTTCTTTTTTGAGCCTGGGGGAAGAGGTGACTTTTCCCTGGGTGCTGTCTGCTCCTCTGTCTCCTCACCATGTGTACAACAGAGCTTGGAAGTCATTCCTGTCTTCAAGACCCAGCTTTACCACTTCCTTGCTGTGTCTTTTTGGGCAGGTTACTTAACCTTTCTGAGCTTTTATCGTTCTCCATTATGTGAAGATTTGGATTGTCAGACTGTTCTTGCAAGGTTGTGTGAAGATCAAGTGAACCACTGTAGATGAATGTCCAGCCCAGTGGTTGGCATCAGAGGTGCCCACTAAGAGAGTGTAACTGTGGCCAAGAGAGCCAGCCTCAGCAGGGCACACATGGAAGTCGTCTTTGTTCTTCCCACCTCTGCCTTTCCTCCCTGTGGGATTGACTCACTCCTCGGTTTTGGGGGAGGAAAGGACTCTGACTCTCAGACAATCCTTAAGTGCTAACAAATCATTTCATTTTGCAGCTTTTAAAATGTCCAGTCCAGTTCAACATCAAAGCCTGAAAGCCTCATCCTATTTAAAACATCTCTTCCCAAATATCCACCTGCCCTGGGCGGAGACACCTGCTCTGCGGAGGGAGCAGTGCCAGCCCTGTCAGGATCCCCCACCCTCTAGGCTGCTGCTGGGTCTTCCAGGCATGGACAGGAAGAGGGAGGGCGATGACTGGGAAGAAAGATCAGGGGCATAAAATGTCCTCTTTGACTCTAGTTGCCATCCAGCATGGGTGTGCATGGGTGGGGCAGTTGTGTAAATGTTCACTCCTTCCCTCATGGAGCTCTTTTGTGAGCCACTTGGAGATGCACACACTGGGCACCCCACAGCTTGTGATGCTGCTTTTGGCTCATGGTTTCTGATGTCCTCATCCCCTGGCTTCCATGGGAGCATCCCAGGACATGCCTGGACCCATAGCTGGCTCCTTTGCCCTGCGAACTCCACCTGCCCTCATTCTAATCCCAGGCACCACTCCTACCTCCAAGTGCCAGAGGTAGAGCTCTCCACAGGGTGCTCAGGAAACCCTTCCTACCCTCACCAGGCATAATGTGGGGGAAAGCCTCCCTGCCTGCCCCATGGGGAGGGCACAGGAATCCCCAGCACGTGGCACGTGGTATTCTCTTTAAAGAGAGTCCTCACCTTCCTCCCCATCCCGACCAACTTCCCGGGTGACTCTTTCCTACCCTTGAGGGAAATGATGAGTTAGGGCTTTTGGACTGATTTGGGGGCCACACCTTAGTAAGTTTGTAAATTATTCACCCTCACTTTTTAGAATCTGCAACCATTTAATACCATTTTTTCTTGGAGGCTTGGCCAAAATTTAGGTAACAAAAAGCCACCATTTACCTTCTCATTAGGTTAGCTGTGACTGTAATTATTCCCAAGCAGAATGAGTCCCCTACTGGAGCTCCCAAGGCCCTCAGCACCCTGTCCCTTTCCTGACCTCATCCCAGGGCATCCTATTTTGTGCTGCATGTTTATGTTCCCACCAGACTGTGAGCTGCTGGAGGGAAGGCCTGTGCCTCCTTCCTCTCTCTGTCCTCAGCACCCAGGATATCACCATCATCAACCAGTGCACTTTTCTTCAATGAATGGATGAGTATCTTAAATGACATCATTTAACAGCCAGATACCAGCTCTCGCTTACAGGGAAGGAGCAGCCTACGGGTGCTGTGAAGTGTAACAATAAATGGGTGTGATGCTAATCAGAAAGCTCCACAGCAACAGCAGGAATAATTATTCCAGTAACTAACACTTGCTAAGTCAGATGAGCTGCTATAGCTGTCACACCTATATTCAGTCTTCACAGGTGACAAGGGCATTATTAGTCTCCCATCTTACAGATGAAGAAACTAAGGTATATAGGGCTTAAGTATGAGGTAAGAATTCTAGCATAATAAAACCAAAAGCTGAGCAGATTTCAGAAAAGAATTCAGAGATGTGAGGGATCTCCCCTCTTGGAAATGTTCAGAAAAGTCTTCATGGAGGAGATGACAGTGTGGCGGTTCCTTCAAGAGCTAAAAACAGGACTACCATTCAGCCTGGCAATCCCATTACTGGGTAAATGCCCAGAGGAATATAAATCATTCTATTATAAAGACATATGCACACATAGGTTCATGGTAGCACTACCCACAATAGCAAAGTTATGGAATCAACCTAAATGCCCATCAGTGGTAGACTGGAGAAAGAAAATGTGATACATATACATCATGGAATACTATGCAGCCATAAAAAAGAATGAGATCATGTCTTTTGTGGGAATATGGATGGAAATGGAGGCTACTATCCTTAGCAAACTGACACAAGAACAGAAGACCAAATACTGCATGTTCCCACTCATAAGTAGGAGCAAAATGATGAGAGATGAGAATACGTAGACACATGGAGGGGAACAACACACACTGGGGCCTACCAGAGGGTAGGGAGTGGGAAGGGGGAGAGGATCAGGAAAAACAACTAGCGAGTATGAGGCTTAATACCTGGGTGATAAAATCGTCTGTACACCAAACCCCCTGACATGAGTTTACCTATATAACACTCCTGCACATGTACCCCTGAACCTTAAAGTTTAAAAAAAGTGGGTCCGATTTCCATGAGTAAAAAGGAAACTAAGCCTACTAGGTGAAGAAACTGTGACCTAGAGAGACAAAAGTTCATCAACCAACAAGAACCCACAGCATGAAGCATGCTCTGGAGCCAACGAAGAATTCCATGTTGTCCAGGATGTGAGGGATTGGAGATCTAAAGGGATGCAGGAGTTTGGATTTTGTCATAGGCAATGGAAAACCCCTGAGGATTTTGAGTTAATCAGAGCTGTTTTCTAGAAATTAATCTGACAGCTCATGTTTCCTGAAGTGACAGACAGACTGGAGAAGGTAACTAATTAGGAGACACTTTATGCAGCAGAGACTCAGTGAATAGAAAGGGCCAGAAGAAAATTTAGAAATCTTTGTTTGTAACTTTGCTTTGCATACTACACTGAGTTCTCTCAGGGAAAATAAGTGTTATGTTCAACCACGTTTTTCAAAGCTGAACACAAGGTTCAGTAATAAGGCGGTAAGTATGCTCATCCGATGAGTGAAGGAATAAGTGAATGAACAAATCAATGAGTGACAGCTTCCTTGAGTGAGTCACACCTGAGGATCAGCACTGATTGAGGGGAGTGGGTGGGAGCAAGGAATGATTTGACAGAAGTGAAGGGTATCTGTATCCAGAAAGAAGAAGGAAGAGGGCACTCAACAGTGAGCTTCCACCTCCCCACGGCCTCAGTTTCTCCATTTGTCCATCAGTGAGTGGCAGAGAAGGGTGGGCAAGATGATCCCTAAGTCCCTTCTAGCTCCTCTATTCTGGGATTTGATGAGAACCCAAACCTTCTGCTCTCTGCCTCTACTGCTTCCTTTCAGTGCTAAAAAGACCCAGGAGGAATGGAGTCTCTGCTAGCAGAAAGAGCTGGGGCACAGCCTCGCAGGTCCAAAGCTGACTTCTTCACCTGCCTCCAAAGGCATCTTTGCCCGGGTTATTCTGGGCCAGTGTCACGGCACCAAGCTCCTTTTCTTCTCCCTGTACCAAGCTTTGATGGAAGTCCCTAACGAGCCCTGTGCTATTACACATTTTAAAAATTTCGCCTAATAGGGCTCATGAAGTATAAATTAACCCCAAGGAGCAGAACAGCATTAATCCCTGTGGTGATTATGCATTAGCCAAAGAATTTCTTTGCCTGTTTTAAGCAGCTGATCCCAGACTGTGTGGGGTGCTTTTCCACTTTGTCTCTGTTGCCAGCCATTCATTTAGATCATGCCATGGTACATGTCCTCTCCACTCCCTCCCCCAGCCATCCATCCGTGCCAGCTGCAGGGGCTGTGTGATGCCCTGGAAAGGGTACAGGCCTTGTGTCCGGTGGAATCTGGCTCTCAGGCCAATCTGTCACTGTCCACAGGGTCTTAATCAAGTCACCTTGCTGCCCTGAGTTCTGGCTACCCAACTTCAATCAGTCATATCAAAAGCAACTTTCTGGGGTGTCTGAGGGTCTAAAAAACAACATTAATAGAGCATCACATGCGTAGTAGGCCCTCAACCCCAGCGAGTCATTTTTCCTCCTATTGTCATTGCCTTGCTGTGTTAATAGCACCCAAGCTGAGGATGGCGGCTGATAAAGAAAGTCACTTGGGGTGGGGAAACAGCCAGAAAAGTTTCAGCTTCAGGTTCATGCTCCACAGCTGAAAATAGAATTAATTAATATTCTGAATGCATTAATGAGGTCTTCGAAATCAGCTAAAGGAAAAACCTACTGTACATTCATCAAAATGTGTTGTACCTAGCTGAGGACTTTCTGGGAAAGAAACCAAGGTGTACCAACCCACATCACCCACCATTTTAAGCTTGAGTTATTCTACTTTCTAAATCAAAAACTGTAATTCGAGACTTGTCTTGCAAGCAGCCAGAGCTTTTTGCCCAAGAAGTTCGAAAACACTGCTATTCCAGGGACAGCAGCTCATGAAGAACAATGTGTTCTGGGCCCCCAGCCTGTCGGGTAACAGACCCCCATCTACCATTGCAAACATGAAAAAGCAGAGGCACCAGAGACACTGAGTGTGGCCTGACCCCTCACCCAGCATCCGACATGATAACTTATACCTCACAACGCCTTATCCTTTATACAATCCTCTTATAGATTTTATCTCCTGTGAAATTCTCAGCAATTCTGAGGGCCAGGCTGAGGGAAGAAAGGAACCTGATGCCACCTTGACAAGGCAGTAGAATTGCTTGAACCCGGGAGGCGGAGGTTGCAGTGAGCCAAGGTCGCACCACTGCACTCCAGCCTGGTGCCTGGTGATGGAGTGAGACTCTGTCTCAAAAAAAAAAAAAAAAAGAAATCACAAAGCCAAAGATGGAACCAAACGCAGTCCTGTGTTCTCTGCACCACCTTGGACAGCTGAGGTCAAATGTGGCCTTTTATCATCCTCAAATGTTGTCAGCTGTGAACAGTGAGCACAGCTCCCTGATTAGCCAGGATGCTCCTCAAAGACCCAGATCTTGGGCTCCACACTGAACAGAGAAGAATCTTGAGTACAGAGCCCACGTTCAATACTTGTTATTGCCCACTGCATATCAATAAACAAGTTATTGTAAAATGATCACATTCTGTACTTTCTCCTTGCAATGAACCTGTGAGGTAAGCACATTTTTATCCCCATTTTATATATGAGAAAACTGAGTCTCAGGAAAGGTGACTTGAACCCAGGACTCAGGTATTAGGCAGCAAACCTGAGAGTCAATGCTAGGTGTGACTCCAGCTCCTCCCATTCAACGTGCTTCTTTATTTCTACATTCACTCTACAAACGCTTCGGTGCAAGCCCAAAGCGACACTACAGTGGGCAGACATGCAGTTGTGGGACTGCTGTGCCCCATCCAGCCATCACTCATCTGATCCAAACATCCCTGTGCAGATGCAGCCATGAAACAAAACAAATGCATCTTACTAGGGCAGCAAGTACGTTGATGCCTGAAAGGCCATATCGACCTGGTTTTGAGTCTTTGTGAGTAATTCCTTTTCTTAGTCCTTGGTTCCTCTTTAGCGGAAAGGGTGTCCCAGCACCTTCGCAGACAGCTTCTCTGGAGATCAGCACTCACTCACTAAGGAGGTTCCCCATGGGACAAGGGGGAAAGCAGCAAGCTGGAATTCACATAACCGGGGTCCTGTTCTCATTATGGTCCGACCTAGCATGTGTGTCCCTAGGCCACTCATTTGGCTTCTTCACTTTTACACCCTAATTTTTAAAATGAAAAGTTGAATTAAGAAGTCTATTTTATAAGACACAAATCCTTTTGAAAAACCAAAACTCAGTTTTTTAAATTTAATTACTGTAGTAATATGTATATAACATAAAATTTAACTATTTTAGCCATTTCTAAGTGTACAATTTAGTGGCATCAAGTACTTTTACAATGCTGTGCAACTATCAACATCACGCATTTCCATAACATTTTCATCTTCTCAAACTGAAATTCTGTTTCCTTTAAATACTCACTTCCCATTTCCTCTACCCTCAGCACCTGGTAACCACAATTCTATTTTCTGTCTCTATGAATTTTACTGTTGCATTAGGCTGTTCTTTCATTGCTATAAAGGAATATTTGAGACTCCATAATTTACAAAGAAAAGAGATTTCATTGACTCATGATTCTGCAGGCTTTACAGGAAGCATGGTGCTGGCATTTGCTTGGCTTCTGGTGAAGCCTCAGGGAGCTTTCAATCATGGAGAAAGGCAAAAGGGGAAAAGACATGTCATGTGGCAAAGGCAGGAAGAAGAGAGAGTGCGGTGGAAGGGTGGGGGAGCTGCCAAACAGTTTTACACAATCAGATCTCTCGAGAACTCACTATCACAAAGACAGCACCGAGCCATGAAGGATCAGTCCCCATGACCCAAACACCTCCCACCAGGCTCTACCTCCAGCATTACAGATTACAATTCAACATGAGATGTGGGTGGGGACAAATATCCAAACTAGAGCGACTACTCTAGGAGCCTTATATGAGTGGAATCATATTTATTCAATGTGTATTCTTTTAAATCTATTTTTTTTTTTTTGAGACAGAGTCTTGCTCTGTGGCCCAGGCTGGAGTACAGTGGCATGATTTGGGCTCACTGCAACCTCTGCCTCCTGGGTTCAGATGATTCTCCTGCCTCAGACTCCCAAGTAGCAGGGACTACAGGTGTGCACCACCATGCCTGGCTAATTTTTGTATTTTTAGTAGTGATAGGGTTTCACCATGTTGGCCAGGCTGATCTCGAACTCTCAACCTCAAGTAATCTGCCTACCTTGGCCTCCCAAAGTGCTGAGATTATAGGTGTGAGCCACTGCACCCGGCCTCAATGTGTGTTTTTGTTTATGTCTGGCTTATTTCACTTAGCATAACCAGAATCACTAATGAATACAAAGATCAATGCATCACACCAAGCTCACACCTGGGAATAGAGCTGTAGAGATTATAAGAGTTTCACATGCCTTATCTCCTGTATGCCTCACCACAATTTTGACACCATCTCCAATTAACCAATAAGGAAAATGACATGAAGTTCAAGTAATTTGGTCAAAGCTACCCAAAGAGTGGCAGAGACAAATCTGTCCACAAATCTTCTAACCAAGTTCAGGAAGCTTTCTAAGTTTACTCCTGAGATTTTAAACAGTAAGAAAGCCTCAGTGTGTTAGGCCGTTTTGTGTTGCTATAAAGAAACACATGAGACTGGGTAATTTAGAAAGAAAAGAGGCTTGATTGGCTCACGGTACCATGAGCTATACAAGAAACATGAAGTGGAATCTGATCAGCTTCTGGGGAGTAGTCAGAAAATGTACAATCATGGTGGAAGGCGAAGGGGGAGATATCACTTCACATGGCTGGAGCAGAAGGAAGAGAGGGAGGTGGGGGGACATGCTACACACTTTTTTGTTTTTGTTTTTTTATATTTTTTTTGCATTTTAGGTTTTGGGGTACATGTGAAGAACATGCAGGATCGTTGCATAGGTACATACATGGCAATGTGGTTTGCTGCCTTCCTCCCCATCACCTATATCTGGCATTTCTCCCCATGTTATCCCTCCCCCCGCTGTCCCCCTCCCCAGTTCCCCCACAGAGAGCTCAGTGTGTGATGCTCCCCTCCCTGTGTCCACGTGTTCTCATTGTTCAACACCCGCCTATGATTGAGAACATGCGGTGTTTTTCTGTTCTTGTGTCAGTTTGCTGAGAATGATGGTTTCCAGGTTCATCCATGTCCTTTTAAACAACCAGGTCTCATGATAAGTCACTCACTCGCTATCACAAGAACAGCAGCAAGGAGATGGTGCTAGTTCTTTATTGTAGGGGCAGTCCTGGGCAGCACAGGATGTTTAACACCATCCCTGACCACCACCCACTAGATGCCAGCATCACCCCCCAAGTTCTGGCACCACAGATGTCTCTAGACACAGCTTAGTGTCTCCCGGGTGCACCATCGGCCCTAGTTGAAAACTGTTGAATTAATCCAATGCAGGTACTGGGAAATAGAGGTTAATGGAACAAGGCTTTTCCTCTGGGAACTCCTAATCTAAAGGCTCAGACATGGGGACCAATATTATCTTAGGCAGGTATGAAAGCAGGAAAACAGTTGGCATGTGGGATAATCTGATATTAGAATGCTTTGACTGCAGTAAGATGGGTGGGCTGGAGGGGGCAGTGGGTGGGGAATGCAGTCAGGAGGCAACCATGACGAGACGGAGAATGAACAGAAACAGGAGACAGGCTAGGGGGTGTGGACAGACGCAGGAGATGAGCCCAGCAGGATTCCAACACAGGCATAGAGTGGAGGGTAAGGCTGCGGCTGTAATTGATGCAAGTGGATAGGGTCTGAATAGCGCCAGACTTTCTCCTCTGTGAATCGTGGGGCATGCGATCTCCCTGGTTTCTTGCTGCTCTGACACTCTGCAACTTGAACGTTCCAGAGGCAGCAGCCCAGGTACCGACAGGCAGCTCCTCTTCCTCCCACTCTCCCACTCCTTCCTCTCCCTTCCCTTGTTGCACACATCTCTACAAAGCAGAAAAGAGAAAGCCAACATTCCTCCTGGATCCCAGGAGGCTTAAGCCTAGGGCTTACCTGTTCCTAGTCCTCCCACCAGGAAGGCTCACAGAGCCTCCTCCAGCTCCAGGGTATGGGGGCCGCTGAGCAGGACATGGGTGACTCGCACTGAGCAGATAATGAGCTCTGGTGACAAAGGACCCAGCATCAAAGGAGAAATGGCACCTCTCCCAGGGCTAGGGCTTTGGGCCCATGGCACTCCATGGGATGGAGGCTGAGTGAGTTTGAGTTTCCAAGCCATCATCCTGTGCTTCCTCCCCCAGTCCTACCACCCCCACCAGGAACTGCCGGAAAGTCTTGCTTTTTTAAATGGTGCATTTTGCAGTTAAAACAGGAAGCCCCTGAAGGCTGGAAACTGGAGTCTCCATCCTTGACTTGAGCTGTCTAGCTTTTCCTTTCAGCACAAGCTTTAGCCCTGTCTCAACATTTAAAATATCAAAATGTGTGTTTTCTCCATCCATCTGGTCACTGATCCGCTCAGCTCAGTCAACCCACTCATACCATTAGAAGTCGGCCTTGGATAACAGCACATGTTCCAGTCATTATCACAAGGTGACTAGCACATTCTCTACAAGTGGTGGTCTTGTAGCTATGTAAAGTACTATGTTATTAAGACTGCAATGCTGTAGTCTATAGTGTTGTTAAGAGTACAATGAAAGGATGATAGACTGATAAGAATGCAAAACCCTGAGACAAAGAGAATGTAGGCAAAATATGGCACATTTTTTAACCTGTCATGAAATATCCCTGACTACATCATGAAGGTATCAGTCATACCGAGAAACAACAGCCGTATGCACACTGGATGTCTGACAGTGTAATCATGGAACTGTGTACGGTTCCAACAGGAGATCGTACAGAATCTATGGGCTAGCAAATGCAAGGAGCAGTTATCACTCCCACATCCAAAGAAGCAAAGGGGTGAAGGGAGAAGTTACCAGAATCTACAGATAGTAGCTGCATGGAGAATGCCTCCCAACAGGAGCTGGAGTCTTTGGTAAGGAAGTGCTGCTGACAGAGAGGGTACCAGGAGAGAAAATTCCCCAACCCCACTCCTCTCCTTCCCTTGAGTTTCCCCCCTGAACTCCCTACTGGCCAAAGGTAACTCTAAGTCAAAGCACAGATGAACCTACTGATGCAGTTCCTACAGCCAGCATCCCCTGACTTCCTTTAAAGTTTATGGTCTTGGCCTCACTGGCAATTTTTAACTGCAGACAGATGGGGAGGGAAAAAAAGGATGGGCAATGAAGGAAAAAAGCAGTGAGTCCTCCCCTCCATACCCAAACCAGGTGCTTAGAAATAAGGAAACACTTTTAGCATCTTCAGCAGAGACTTCCGATTGGTGTCTTCTGCATCTCTTCAGTAGTTTCCCCCGACTCTTTCATGACAGCTCCTAAGAAGCTGACCTCAGCTCCAGGTATGGAAGATGTAGGTTTCACTAAGCCAATCAGAACATTCCATTCCCCCAGATGATAAAATGAGCATTTGATATAAGCCAGTCCAATCTGACTAGATAACTTTTCCTTGGAATTCTGGGAAATGACAATCCAGGTTTTCTGCTGAATGTAAATAAGGAAAAATGGGAGCCCCAGGAGGTGGGGGCAGACAGTTCGGGGCCATAAAAAAGTCAACATGAGGATGAAGTAGAGACCATCAAGAGCAGAGCAGAGAGACAGAATGTGAGCAGGGACTTGGTGACATCACTAGCTATTGAACAAGCCTCTCAGAGAGAAGCCCTGCCTTCCTGCTTTTCAGCTAAATGTCAACAAATTTCCAGGCTGGATCTTCTTGTACATACAAGCAAAAATGCTTCAGCTGAGACATCCTCCAAGAGTTAAGCAAAATAACCAAATATGCAATTGAAAGAGACAATGTATCTATCAGGCCCATGAGGAAACATTTTTTGGGAGGTGTGTGGTCAGCAATGTTTAAGCATCTTACTTCTGCATGGAAAAAATGGGAAAGAAGGCTATCTTTAGCTGGGTATGCCCAACACTGTCCAAGCAGAGATACCATCTACTGCAGACAAGACCATTTTTGTCACTAGAGAGACCTGAACTAATGAGCTTGGGCAAGTGAGCTTTAAAGCAATGGAATTCTAAGAATTAACGAGAACCAAGAACTCTCATTCTCAGTCCCATTGCACCTGTGTGTGGTTGATGGGGCCTATCTAGGGAAGAATGTGCAAGTGGTTTTAGATTATAAGGACACATCCCAGAATGTAAAAAGCCACAAGCTTCTATGCAGATGACATTCATATTTCTCACTGAAAAGAAACAGCCCTCTTTGTAAATGAGTGTTTGGGTATCTGGTTTGATATGTGTGTGTGTGTGTGTGTGTGTGTGTGTGTGTGTGTGTGTGTGTGTGTGTTTCATGTCAGTCATCATTGCAAGTTTCCTATATTGGAAATTCCTGTTCAAGAACCTGTAGAAGCTCTTGTTGGAGTCAAATCCATGACAGCAATACCACTCATGAGGCCTTCCGACAAGTGACCACTCAGCCTCCTCCTGGCTCTCTCACCCCACTGCCTTGCCCCCTTCGCTCCCCGAACTGAGCAACATGAGGAACCACCCTAACTAGGGGCAGGGGGATGGGTGAACAGATACAGGCTTAGGGTTCAATACACAGTCTTATCAACCCATGTATTGTGAGACTTGAGAAGGGCAGATCCATAAATCAACCTGGGTGCCCCTGGCTTGATGTCATGGAGGTGTTACCTCCAGACATCAACAATGACTGTCCTTAGGGCAGGTTGCAATAGCTCAATGCCTTGATAGCTAGTCGTGTTCTCAGCCCCTCTCAGCACTTGAACTGCTGGGCCAGGGAGGAAGAAGTAAAAGGGGATATCCAGGGGTCCTGAACCTTGGGCAGAAGCAGAAAGGACTATTAGGATTCTGAGCCTTTTCATTCATTTAATAAACATTTATTTTATGCATCTCTGATACATAAGAATTATACCAGGTAAATAATTAGTCATTGCTTCATTCAATAAACACTTATGGAACACACACTTGCCAGATACTATGTGAGATAAACATGAACAAGCCAGGATCTAGGCCATTCCACTGTGCCCAAGGTAGAGTGTACCTAATTCTGTGGGATTTCTCCTAAGTGGACACACATGGTTTTAGATTTTAAATGCTACATGGAGAATCTTTCTTTATGCACAGATAGAGCATTAAATATCTGAATTACATAGTATGAAAATCATTCACTTTCTCACATTTTTCCAAACATCCTGATTACTTTGAGAATAAAGCCTGAGTCCCATGCCATGAAACAGTGCCATTATCTTTTTTTTGAGTTGGAGTCTTGCTCTGTTGCCCAGGCTGGAATGCAGTGGCACTATTTCGGCTCACTGCAACCTCCGCCTCCCAGGTTCAAGTGATTCTCCTGCCTCAGCCTCCCAAGTAGCTGGGACTACAGGCAGACGCTACCATGCCTGGCCAATTTTTTGTACTTTTAGTAGAGACAGAGTTTCACCATGCTAGCCAGGATCGTCTCAATCTCCTGACCTCGTGATCCGCTCACCTTGGCCTCCGAAAGTGTTGAGATTACAGGCGTGAGCCACCATGCCCAGCCAGTAACATCTTAAAACTTGCCAGTATTCTTTTCTAAGTGGGGGAGGGGACACAGAGAGAGAGAGAGAGAGAGAGAGACAGAGAGAGAGAGAATTTGCTTTAGGTTCAAAGCTTTTGAAAACAAAATCTGAAAAAATAGTTTTTTCTTCATACATACTTAGGTTTTGCTAGCATTGATTAGCATTTAGGTGACACTTGACTTTTTGGCATTTTTTAAATGACATGTAATATTTGTTAGGTGAAATAAGCCAGGCACAGAAAGACAAATGTCTCATGTTCCCATATGCATGCGGGAGCTTTAAAAGTGGATTTCATGGAGGTAGAGAGTAGAATACTAGTTACCAGAGGCTGGGAAGGGCATGAGGGTGAGGGAAGAATGAAGAGAGGTTGGTTAGTGGGCACAAAGGTAAAGTTAGGAAGAAGAAATCAGTTGTAATGTTTAATAGCAGAGTAGGATGAATACAGTTAACAACGCTGCATTGTATATTTCAAAAGAGCTGAAAGAGAAGACTTGAATGTTCCCAAAAAATAGAAACGATAAATGCTCAAGGTAATGGGTACCCCAAAAACCCTAATGTGATCATTACACATTCCATGCATGTATAACAAATAATCGCATGTACTCCAGGGAGAATTTAATGCTATTGTTTTGTTATTCCCAGTTTTTACTTTTATGGTGACCTCTTTACATAATAATATTGGTTTTTAAAGAAAAATTACAAATAATAGTAAGTCAGTTGGCACATGAGTATGGTAAAATCGTAAGGGTAGGGCATAAATTATTGAATTT
Organism: Cacajao melanocephalus; assembly: GCA_963573385.1. NCBI lineage: Eukaryota > Metazoa > Chordata > Mammalia > Primates > Pitheciidae > Cacajao > Cacajao melanocephalus. The sequence continues at coordinate 15,504 of CAUYLG010032010.1, forward strand.
TAGGAAAATTACAACATTGTATTATGCTACTCTTTGCCAATTTTTTAGTAAAATTCTTCACCCTATGGGAGAATTATACAGGCCTACCCTGATTAACTCAGGAGTGGCCTTGTGACTTATTGGCCAATGAAATGTGGGTAGAAGTAGCATATGTTATTTTCAAGAAGAAACTTTAAGAGCCATGATGTAGTTTGCTGTGCCCCCTTTCTTTCCTCCATGAGACAAGCTATGTTATGAGAGAGCTTTCCCCATCAGACTGGATTCTGGATTGAAGATGACACGGAATGGAGACAGCCAAGCCATGATGAACATGAAGCATGAGTGAGAAACAAACTTTGGTTGTTGTAAGCCACTGAGACGTGGGGATTGGTTGTCAATGCAGCTTTACATAGTCCATCCTGACTGATACAAAGAGCCACAGCAGAATCTGATTAAAAGATGCAATGGCCCAGAGCAGTCCACTCCCACTCCTGGAAAACAAAATTTTAGTCCTCATACTTGATGTCCTATCAGAGCTCATGATATTCTTGATGGGACACGTTTAAGTATCATTTAAGTATCTATTCAGGAGCAGCATTGGTAGGAGCCAGCCCCACAGAGGTTGACGGGCCTCATGCATGTGTAATATGGGGTTAATTTCATTGGCAATGTGGGCCAGATCACTGGACGGTCTTGAAGTCACTGGAGCAGGGTGAGAGTAAAGGGAAATCACATTTTTATGCACTACTATATATTAGAAGCAAAGTGTCATGCGCTTTGTTCATTTTCTCTTACTGGATCTTCTGAGAACTACTTTATCTCCCATTTTATAGATAAAAACACTAAGTCTCATCCCACGGAGTCAGCCAGGCAGTAACTGACATAGCCAGGACTCAAATCCAAAGCTCTTGAGCTAAATCTAGTACTGCTTCCTGTTGTGGTTTCTGTATAAGACACTGGAAACATGAGGCTGGAAAAATGCCACCAGCTACATGCATTTTCATCATATCTGCCTCAATATTTATTGGAAATGTGGACTATAAAGGCTTCAGCTAATGAAATTAGATCCGTCCCCACATTCATCATCTTTTCTGCATCCGCAACATCCAAATTGAATCCGGGATGGAGATGGCAGAATTTATCAGGACTGAGATAATTCAATGAATGCTGCAGTGGGGTTTCTCAACAGCCCATATAGGCTGAGTATCACAGTGACTGGAGAATATACAATCATCTTTCTAAAGCTGGGAGTTAAATCTTTTTAACCATGATCAGATGGCCTAATACTTGGCTAAACCAAGTGACATAATACTCAAACAATTGTTAATCATAAGCAATGCTCCCAAAACCTCTCCTTCCTTTTCTTCTCTTTCTCCCTCCTTTCTTGCTTCCTTGTTTCTCAGCCTCCATTCTTACCCTAGGAGTAAGGGTAGTATTCAATCCATTCTCTGTTGAGTGGCTGAAATAAGCAAAGAGTAAAGAAGAAGAAAAGGTGGATGGAGAGGAAGAAATGATGGAGGAAATGTGGAGAAGGAAATGGAGGTAAATTGACCACCTGCTATATGTTATGCACCGTTAAGACATGGGTTTAGGTACATTCTGCCATATCACTCTCAGGGCATTCTTGAGAGATCACCTCACCACCATCACCAACTAGTGATGCTCTTTCTGCAAGGGCTAGGGTAAGGAAGAGATAAAGGCATTTTAGGGGAGTAACAGATTCAATCTCTTGGCCACTTAGCCAAAAATGGCCAAGAAAAACAGTTGTGCTCATGGCACAAACTGTCAAACAGAATCTCTTTGAAGGCAAAGTAGGCTTTCCCAGTCCTACTCTCTAACCTTACTACCCACTGCACATGCTGTTTTAAAAGTACAGTTCTTCTACCCACACTTAAATTCTCTTAATATTCTTCAGGTTTAGTTTATTCATTTACTCAGTATTTATTCAAGAAGTAGTTATTGAATGCCTGCTATGTGCCAGGCATTGTTGCAGGTATCAGGAATAGAGCAGTGTACAAAAAAAAAAAAAAAAGACAAAAATACCCATTTTTAGACTGCATTCTAGCCTGGGCAATAGAACAAGAATCCTGTTCTCTC